>JAOYSI010000698.1:0-17919 GCA_025775065.1 Hiodon alosoides | reverse complement strand
AGATGAGAATAGTCACAGGGCAATGGGCTACAGATGAGAATAGTCCCAGGGCAATGGGCTACAGATGAGAATAGTCCCAGGGCAATGGGCTACAGATGAGAATAGTCATTGAGCTGGATGTCTGAATGAGAAGAGAAAGAACAGCCCCTGCCTGGTTTTTGATTTCTTGGTGCCTCATCTAGTAAAACACTTGGAATAGGACTTTTATTTTCTGTAATAATTATTTATTTTTAATTTAATTTATTTCTGCGAAGGTTTTCACAATATTTGCAGAAATTCTGCACGCTTCAGCATAAGGTTACACTTGACGATACTAAGAACCTTACATAGAGTGTTTTGGATGTAAAGCCATTTGACTGCAATAGATTAAATCCTCTTTAATTATTACACTTTGCAGCCAAATTTTTACTCTTTTTTCAGTTTCCACAACCGTTTCTGTTTAAAGCTGATGAATAGTCCTTTTTTTTCCTTTTGAAGTTTATTTGAGGTGAACAGGGTCAGAATTTCTACACTATAAAAACACTGAAACTGAGCAGGCTTCTTTATAAGAGAAAATTGCGTTCACATCTGAGTCCCTGTGTCTCAGGAAGCTGATCAGGATGCATTCAGAAACATCTAAATTAGGAACTGATCTACGTTTAAGTGCCACAATGACTCAGAGATGTTTTGATGGTTCTGATATCATTCTGCCTCCAGAATACTGAAGTAACTCCTTATGAGAACCTGCATCTTCAGATGGGGGCCCTTTTGGTGAGACACACTCAGTAACAAATAAATGAAGGGCGCCAGAGTGCTCATAGATCCAAGTCGAAAAATATGCTAATGGTTTCAAAATTGAATGGTCTCCTGAGTCTCCCATCCCCTGTGCTGGGGAGAGGTTTCTAATGGCAGTGTAATGAGAGGGTGGTTAGCACAATGGTTCTAATACACATGGTAGCTCACCCAGGGGCTGGTAATTCTGGGCATTTAAAGGCTGCAACCTGATGTTCACAGAGTAACTGGTGCTGGGACAACCAACACAACGGGTTTTTATTCTCTTTTGTTTTGAAAGATGTCAGAAACAATCTGCTCACCCCCAAAATTTACGCAGAGAGCATCTTCAGGCTAAGAAGAGCTACAGATCAAACCATATACATGTGGAGACTAAGAAATGTAATGAAGATCATCGCATGGTACCTGCATAATGAAGGAAAGCTTCTTTACACCGGTGAACTTGTGAAATTTGTCTTCTCGTCCAAGTCTTTTCATAGTAATGATTAGGCGAGCCAGGGGGACCTTGGGGCGTCCTCCCACCTGTCCATGTAAATAATAACACAAAGCACAGTTTTGTCCTCACTCCAAAATTTCCACATCATGTGTGGTTCTGCGAACACCGGCGGTGGAATACACACACCTGTTGTGTCAGATGGGAGGCAGTTAGACAAATGTCTGTAGGTCCACAACAGAGATTTGCTGTTGTCTGGTCTGCCGTTTTGTCCCCTCCCCTAGGAAGACTCCGGCGAGGTCTTGCTGGTGTTTGGTTTGTGCGTTTATCCCCCTTTGGAGGAATCTGGCGAAGACCACTATGAGACTGTTGTGGAAAACTGAAAGGGAAACCAATCATAATCAAAGCTAACCCATAATTTTTGTACACTTCACCATTCAGTGATTACCAGGGGCAATTCCTCTTGGTGGGCTGTGTTGTTAGGATAGACGACAGTAGCTTCAGACTGGTGGGCATCTTGCCAACAGGTGACGTCTTTCAGATGCAGGAGAGAGCTAGGTAAATAGGCAGTTTGAAAATCAAATAAATAAATCATCACTGTGAGTTGTGTTTGAGAGTTGTAATCCTCATATCAAGTCTCGGTTTTGTCTCAGATGAAAAATGTTTTCTCAGCTAGGTCTTGGAACACACTTGGAATGAAATTTCCATTGTATTTTCCTGTCTAAATGGCAGTTAGTAGCTAGACTGTAATGTTAACTGCCAACAACACAAACTGGTTTCGCCTGTTTTACTGTGATAAAAAAAGTTCAGTTGTCCGATGATAAAAACAATTAACGAATAACCAGAAGTGTTCCAGGTAAATTTCCATTTCAAATCCCACAGGCCAGAAATCCTCAGTTAATTAGACATATTAGCTGTCATTGCTTTAGTATTGTCATTTGTTGTTCTAGAGTGCTTGCCACATAGGGGCTAATCTTCGCTACCAAGCAGAGGCACCTGTGTTAGAAATGTAGTAAAACCATTTTACAATGACAAGACGTTCACTAATCAGACAGTGGGCTCGGTGTTACACTGCTGCTACTGTAGGCCTGTAAATTATATATACATATATATGTATGTACATATTTATATGTGTGTGTACATTAATGTGTGTGTGTATATTACAAGCACAATTTGATAAACTATTGGATGCTCCCGTCAGGTTTAGAAAACAGGAGTGTTCAGTTGAGGGGAATAAACACGTACAAACAAAAAGTTGTGAATTGCACGATGGCTTACAGGAGCTAGAGTATATATCTCAGACATTGCCATTGTCATTCAATATCCAGAGTCCGGCTGGTCTCCCTCTCTCTGCTGTGATACACATTCCTACTAAGGCAGCAGAGTGAATCATCGCGCGGTGCATTAAATTTAATAACCATCGCGTTTCGTATTATGAGTTAATGCACCAAGGCACTGCTGAAATCCCATATGTCATGTTGCAATGGATTCAGAATGTGTTGGTGTGAGCAGAGATTAACTGCACAATCTTTAAGAAATTAAATAACAGAAACAATATATCTGTGCCCATATACCTTGCATTTACTCACTTAGAAGAAACTTTTATGTAGTATCAGTTACATGGTGATTTTTTACAGGAAGCGCCCCAATTTTTTGTGTATATCCCAGAAGGCTTCAGCAAAGAACGGCTCAAGAAACGGTGTGTTTATGTGGCATATTCCTTTTTTGTAAATACATTTGAAATAGATCATTATTATTCTCACTTTTCCCCATTTTAAAATTGGAATTTATGTACTTTTCAAGCACATCTATTGTTCCAAATCAGCCTCCTCGTAGAATTTAACACACAGCAAATCTCCCATTAGCGGAAACACACCCAGGTGTGCAACAAGGTCTTATTGGAGGGCGTGGCCCTCCCTCGCCACGCTGCTGTCCAGCAGCCCTTCCTCGTGGATCGAGGGCGTGGCAGCCGGCTAAACAATTGAATACCTTTATCCCCTGAGCCAATCGGGAGCCATGAGACACTTTCCTGAAGCATGATCTCATTTAAACGGGCACACCTTAATCAGCAAATGTTGAGTTTATAATAACAAATTCTCTTTATGGAAGCTGGCAGCTGGTAAAAATAATCTTTCTTGACAGAATGCAAACATCCACAACATAAGATGTAAAAACATATTGCAGCTGGCAGCGTAGTGGTTAAGGTATTTAAAATGACAGGCTTGATACAGAAAGGTCCCACCCCAGCTGCTGAATCCTTGAGCAAGGCACTTAACCTGAATTGCTTCAGTAAATATCCAGCTGCATATGTGGATGGATGCATAAATTGAAAGCTGCGTAAGTTGCTTTGGTTAAAAGTAATAATACGGTAAATATTGTCCATGGGTGACGTCACAATGCCTTTAATCATCAACCTCAGTCTTTACTCATTAAAATAACTGAATAACTTCTCATATATCTCTGCCAGTGACGTTTAGTGTAAAGATAACCCTCTGAATTCCGTGGTGGACCTTAGATTACAAGCCAGCAGCAAACTCGCGTGAAACAGACAGAGTGAGGCTCAGTCTTCGTAGCTGAGAAATGTCAGTCAACCGCGAGCTTACTCTTTTGGAAGTCAAAGTCAAAGGAGAATACCTTTATTTTGTCTTGCCCCCTTTTTTTTCCCAAGAGACCTCAATTTGTAGTGCTCATTCAGGAACAGAAAAGTGTAGAAGGTTATTGTGAGGAAACCCTTAACCAGTCCCGGTTTGCTGTAGATCGGAGTGTCACTGCAGTGCTCCTTATCATTATACCCAGCCCAGATTGATTCTGTAAGAGCTCTGATTGTATGAATGGGGCACTGGATCCGTGTCTTATAAACCAATAAGTGTAAAACGGAGCCATTTGGCAGGAAACGGAAGATGTAGTTCACAATGTCGCCTAGCTGTTTTATTTATTCGCCAAAGTCAAGTGGAGAAGTCTGTGCTTTCTTATCCACGGTCTCTCAGCTGTGTGTTATTTAATACATTTTCCTTTTGGTTCAGGATTTCTGGCTTACTTTCAAACTCCAAGCCATACGACCAGAGTGCAAGGCAGCGTGGCATTACAGGAACATTGAGAAAAATGGGCTTTGAAAAACAAATGGGTCTTTGCTGTAACAAAGCGGTTTGTGTATTAGAAGGGGTTTCGAAGCAGTCATGGGGCATACCTGCATCTGTTCCCGACATCCCAAGCAAGAGCAGAGACAGATGCTGGGACGTCGTGAAATACGTTGTGGAGTCATCCGTCACGCCACGCTTTTACAGGCTGGTAATTAAGCAAGCAGGCGCTGGAACAGTGTTTCTCATTGGGAAGGAAGTAACGCCCTTCTGAAAGATGAACAGTCTGGTCCTGCCTGATTAGGCAGCCCTTTTTATCTACAGCGGCCCTGTGTGTTTGTCTGAGGATATTGATAATGTGCTGTGGTTTGTATTTCACTTTACAAACCTCCTTTATTCACTGTTACAGCCATGCCATTTTCTATCATTTTGTATTGCTGAGTCAAATTGGCTGCTAAAAATGTTAAACACTTGGCAGACACGTAGCAGAGATAGGGAATTCCAAATTGCCACCCATATATCGGTATTGAGGACTGTGCAATTTTTTCTCTTTGCGTCCAATAACTGTCCATCTAAGGAAACATTTCAAAGACATTGTATTTATTTGAAAACAAAAATGTCCTATCTGAAGCTACTGGTTATCAGTGAACTGCACAAAATAATGAACTACTATGACATGACATTCGGGTGATGCCACTGATGTAATAATGACAATGATCGTATTCTGGTTTGAGAGCTCTTTAGTCCGACAGTTCAATGCTGGCCAATCCTGCACGATTTGTAACTTAAGGTACAAAATAATTTCAAACTTTCAAAAGAATCTGTTTCCACCCTGCTCACATTCCGTATTCCGCTAAGTTGCGATGGAGGAAGCATTAGTCACCTAAACTATACTGAAACTTCTCGAGAACAGAGAGACAACCAGGCACAATGATGCACAATTGAATTGATGAGTTTCTACCGCGCCCTCCACCCAGGTGCGAATCTCAAACTAAACAATATATATGCATCGCCACTAATTTCATCACCACTGCTTTTGCTGTTTTGACCCACAATATTGTCAGCGGTGTCCAATGACTAGTACAAATGCTCCTCAAAACAAGCATGTATGCACCTAGTCTGTTTAGACTTTGACTGAGTAAGTAAAAAAATATGTCCAGTTGAAAACAACTGGAATGTGTGTAAAATAGAACGTCTGGCATATATTACACCATGTGGGTATTGTCACTTACCATGTGAATGACTTCAAGGATATACTTTGAAGGATATCCTTTGGTTGCCCATCTAACGGTTAATAACACAAATAAGAGTAACTGTAAGAGTATCTTCTTAGCTATTATTTGGCAGCTGTTGTCTTTCTAGGGTCTTAAATGAAGACTGATCAGCAAGTAAAATACAACAAGCAACAGAAACCACGCATACAAATGTGTGCATGCATTAAGAGACAGCCAATCTAAATGCCCGTCTAAATCAAAATGCCGCTTTTTCTCCTAACGGACAAAGTTTTAGAGACAGATTGCAGGTCATTAATATCAATGACTGCAAGACCATTCCCAACCATTCCTGGCATCAGGGAAAAAAAGGTTTCCCTACCAGCTAATTGAATAGGCGCTTGAGCTGTCACTCTTGACCGCACTCAGGAAGTGCAGTCCCAACTTGTGTGTGGAACGCAAACATTATAACTGCTTGTTCATCTCACTTGCAGCGTGCATTCGTTATTATAGACAGTAATTACAGATCTTGATCAACTGCAAGGTAACGTAGTGCCTCCTCTATTTTTAACCTTCTGCTGCTGTAGCATTGTAGATATAATTTGGATAACCAAAGGTGCCACATCTCAGATCCGCCTGACTCTCATTTATATCACAGGTTCCAGGTCTCTGACCCAGCAGGACCCAACTTTAATCCCTGCAAACCTGTGTGACATCAGTGTTAAACGGTAGAGAACTTGGGTGAGCAATCGTGAGTTTAGCTGTCGGGGCTAACCCCATCGTTTGCACTGACGCAATAGCACTGCACTGCACAAAAAAGTACAGCAATGGTCGGTTACACGTGCGCTTTCTGACTTTTAATGAGTTCAGAGAGGACATTTCATTTTTTGCCCCTTGCCGTACTGCGCATTAACTTGTAATTTTCCGCCCGTCAGTGAATCACTGCTATTTTGAGTGGGCCTACTGTATACACTTTTATACAAGATTATGTCTCGTTGGAAAATACTTTTTCTTCATTGCCATTTCAAGAAAAACTTGAAACCAAACATTGAGTTCATCATCGTCTGCCGAATGGATCATCTTGTCACTCAAAATGAAGAAAATATAGGGCTTTTAGTATGGAGTGATTCAAAAGGAATCATTTTGTTTTCTTTTGTTTTTACATGTCTTTGGTACATGAAAAGGCTTTGGTAAAGAAATAGCTTGATTTAAAAACTGCAAGAGTCCTAGCTTCTCTGACACAAAACTGTGGAGAGTTCCGTAATGTAGGAGCCTTGTAAGAATATGCCACAAATGATATTACAATAGTCAGTCAGATGCAGAAATAATCAATCTAAAGAATAAAAAACGACAGCTTAATTAAGTTTTAGTTCTGTGAAAAGCTGCTAAGATGTATTTTTTCATAAATCAGAGTATTTTAACGGGTGCTGTGAACCAACTAAGCCTTCTTTAGAATTCAACATATGTGACACTTATTGTGCGCTATGCAGGCAGCTAATTGCACCCCAGTAAGTTAAGTGCAGCTGAGCATCATCTGCGTAACAAAATAAATTCACTTCATGCCTGTGGATAATCGCTTAATGACAACAATTATGATGGAAACAACAGGGGACCCATAATAGAACCCTGAGGAACACCACAGACAAATTAGACTTCCTCTCCCCGTCATGAACGTACTGAAACCTGTTGGAATGGTTAGATCTAAATCAAGAATGGTCCCACTAAATTCTCAAGCCCATTCAATAGAATTTAATAGAACAGGCCAGCTGAGCATAAGAATAATTAAAACTGATGTTGGATTCAGCTTATCAAAAGAAAATTTAATACCCTAACAAGAGCCGTCTCAGTGCCACTGTATGTGCAGATAAAACTCTAGACTTGAATTTCTCAAATAAAGCATTTGAGTAATTGAATGTCAACAACTTTCTCTAAGGCCTTGGTTAAAAACGGAAGATTGGAAATCGGCCTATAGTTGTTAATGAGTGTTGAATACAGATGCCTTTTTTAACAGGGGTTCAACCACTGCAACCTTCAGCGCAAGGATATATACCAGATCAAAGTGATTCATATATAATTGCTAAAATATTGATATCAGCAACACTAAATACATCTTTTATTATTTTTGTAGAAATAGGACCAAGGAAACAAGTAGTTGGCCTGATATGCCAAACTAACGAAAATCAGATCTTGCAAAGAAGCCAATGAAAAAGCATCCATTGTAATTTTATCAGGTCTAATTGCTGGTTCTCTCTCAGAGTTAATCATGACTCAGAGCTCCCCTTCGTATATGCTCTATTTATAAATCTGATAAAACAGCATAAAAATTTAACCAGTCTGTAAAGCTTTTGTCAAAAGCTTTCTGTAAAAATCTTCTGACTAAATGTTTTTTTCTTTTTCTTTTCCATATGCTCAGAACAACTCACGCTGTCATTTATTTATTATTTTGGTACTTATTTTTGTACAGAAGGCATACACAGAATGTCATGTTTTATTAAAACAGATGCATTTGAGATGTCTTCTGGGGAAAGAAGGATTTTCCCCAAATCTAGAGGGTAGCTAAAGGCCCCGCTCTGAGACAGCGCTAACAGGTTCACAATCTAGGCATTCCGCCGTTTTCTCTGGAACATGTTTCCTATTTCGGTCAAGACTAATATGCTGTTGCCTTTAACATTCAGTAAACACTTACATACAAAAATGTAAGGTTACATTACTAAATTTGTTATGGGCTGTCTCATTCAGCGCTTGTGGTTATAGTTAAAACACAGGCTGTTCTGTCTATCTCTCAGCCATGCTCAGTCACAGATAAAAGGTGACACAGAATCATTCAACTCTCAGCCATGCTCATTCACAGATAAAAGGTGACACATAATGATTCAACTCTCAGCCATGCTCAGTCACAGATAAAAGGTGACACAGAATGATTCAACTCTCAGCCATGCTCATTCACAGATAAAAGGTGACACAGAATGATTCAACTCTCAGCCATGCTCATTCACAGATAAAAGGTGACACAGAACGATTCAACTCTCAGCCATGCTCAGTCACAGATAAAAGGTGACACAGAATGATTCAACTCTCAGCCATGTTCAGTCACAGATAAAAGGTGACACAGAATGATTCAACTCTCAGCCATGCTCAGTCACAGATAAAAGGTGACACAGAATGATTCAACTTGATTGCCGTGCATGCTGTGGATGTTTTGATTTATTTTTTTAAATAAGAAATCATCGTAAAAAAACATTGTGATTTTTGCTCATTTAAATGGGAGCATGAATGGGAGCATGCTAAAAATGGAATCGCTATTAATGGAAGATCTTGGCACGTCTCTTGCACTAATTATCTATATGAAATAAAGTTATAATCAGTGTTTAGTTGCAACGTATCAACAGAAGAGCTGCATCCAGTTTGAATGAAAAAGGTATAAAAGGGTTTTCTTTGGCCTCCCGTGTGCCTCAGTCGTTCAATGCGCTCTGAGCTGGATACTGCATGTCTGAATTCATAATTGGCCAGTTGTGACAGGGAGAGCACAGTGGCAGTGCACAGTGGCGGTGCACAGTGGCGGTGCACAGTGGCGGTGCACAGTGGCGGTGCACAGTCGGTCGAACGCTGCTCGGCTCGCTGGCTGGGGTTGGTGGGAGTCACCGCGGCTTCTTCTCCTAACCAGCATCTCCTGTCAGCTTCCCTGCAGGCTGACAGTACCGTCGTGCCGCTCGACCAATTGAAGTCGAACCTCTGGTTAATACCGTGGCAGCTGGGTGTGTAGTGGCACAAAACTGAAAGGTTGCTTATTCAAGCCCCACCCTAGCTGTTGCAAACATTATAAACTCACATTTCAGAAGAAATATACTTTTTTTTTTTAAATATTTTTAAAGGAGTCTTGAGGCTGAAGCTACACAAAAAAAAATCTAAATCAAGCCAGAAATCACGGCAAATGGGTTTTAAGTCATGTGCCCTAATCCCCACACAAAGCCTGTACATCTCAGCTTTGCGGTCTGCAAGGCCACAGGAAAGAAATATGTTTGCAGCATGCTTTAAATCTCGAGCAAATGGGGCCTGATGCCTCCACTCACTAGAATACAAACACTATCATTACCTTTGATGAATCATGTGAGGCATTTTAAAATCTCACTTTTTTTACAACCCCTTTGGAAAAGGAGCATTAGGCTTCCATCTGCACAAGTAAATTAGACGTAATTCTTCCTAAGGGCCTACTACACAATGTGTTATGTCCCCTTAAAACATGGCATCCTATGGACATTAAGCAGCAAAACTACTCAACGTTATTTGTGGTTCGTCTCATGTGCCATCCAATGTTTTGAGTTTATGAGCCTGTCCTTTTCCGTCTGTAGGTCTGTGGGGTTTTTAAAACTAAAATAATGTGCTGCTAAATTAGATGATTGCCCTTCTGCCACAAGGTTAGGTCTGCAAGAAATCATAATGAGTCAGAGTGCCATCAAAAGCAGAATAAGGTGGATAATGACTCTTTGTGAATAAGGATTTAAAATAAATCAAAATTGCCCTGGACACAATCTATAAAATAAGAGCACTAAAAAAAATTGCATAGGGTTAGAGTTAAAATGATAAAATTATATTGGATTAAACCATTGCTCGTCTGCTATATATGCAGTATATCTAATTGTTATTTATTTTACATTTAAACCCCTATATGGTATTATGGGGGTTACGTCTGCATTAAAACGGTTTAATATGGTCTTTGTCTAATAATTATAATAATAATACAGTGATGTTAATATGGAGTAATATGGAGTGCTTCTGCAAATCAGTTTCAGTTCTAGCCCGGATACAGAAGTTGTACTTAATGTACTTTACCTGAATTGCCCCGGCAAAAACCCAGATGAGCAAAAAGGCGTAAAAATTGGACAAGTTGTGAATATAGGCACCCACCAGACAGTAAAATAGAGAAATTACTCTAGTTGAACAACAAAACAGTTTAGGGGTTTTACTGCTCGATGGCTAAATTACGTTAAATCAACCAAAATAAATAAATAAATAAATAAATAAAACTGTGTATGTTGAATTTTCCTCGAGGTTGAAAAAAGATTCAAAAACAGATGTTTTTTTTTTGTAGACAGTATTGCTACACACAGAGAAAATAAACACTTCAATTACACATACAAGGCTTCAATACACTGGCAATCCTGGGGTCCCTCTCATTCGATTTAATGATTAGTCAAGTTTGATAAATCAAATTAAATTAGAGAGCTGAATACTCAGTGTGCGACATCCTGGCACCAGACATAAATTATCTGACTTGTACAACATCACAGTTTGTATGACCTCAGAAGACTCAACCCGGTCAACCCAGTCAATCTCTTCGTTATAGACTAAACGGTCACATTTTATTGATTAACTTGGCATTGCTCAGTGCTATATTTCATTGGTATAAAATATAAGAAGCAATTAACGTGAGGACTAACGGGGGCCCTTTTAAACGTCGCAAACAAATAAATGGCATTTGGGGAATTGAGAGAGCCCCACTTTCTCTGATTACTGTGTGGAAACGTGAGCAGGGGGTGGGGCAATGCTGTACGGATTGGAGGCGGACCACAGAGATGGGTCTCACGAGGGCACCGCCCTTTTAACTCTGCTGTGACCCTCAGTGATTTATCTTCTCTGCAGCTAGGCCGCTTACCTGGGCAGGTTCCTGGTCCCATATCCTAGCAGATGCACTTGGGCCGGAGCAGATCAAAGCCATGGGAAAGGAAAAGCCTCATTGCTCTGTTGGTGAGCCTAACCTTCCCAGTACCAGTAACAAACTCACTGTTTCCACCTAGAAGACGAGAAGATGCTATGATCAAAGTGCTGGTTCACTCTGGGCTATCCTGCCATCCGTATTGGCCAAGTGGATCGTTCTTACTAAAAACCTTTATGGTTTTTTAAAAAATGTGTGTGAACTTAACCCTGGGCTCGACTGCACCAGGGTTGTGGGTCCGATTCCGATCACTTTGAATAATTTTCAAATTCTCCTTGGGTTTGAGTTTCCTCCTACCAGCCAAAAACAAAACAAAAAGAGGAAGGGTATGGTCACGTTTTTCATTATCTGTGAATCCGGTAAATGTGCAGGAAGAAATTCATATTGAATCCTGGCGGGTATTTCCAGCATGAATTTTAAAGACACATCTTTTAAGGGCTGGTGCCATGGAATATTTCACATAAATGTTTGTATCCCAACATCTTGGGCACAGATCCCCATCAGGAATAATGGTGTCCTACTGCTGTACGCGCAGTCCAAGTCCTGACTACTCATACAACAGAATGCTTTCTTTTTAAAAGTCTGTGAGCCGAACTGTTATTTGTCTGACCGTACATGGCGCTAGGGTTATACTTGTGCATGCCCTTTCCAAACAGCAGAATAGTGGAGCCCATCTCTTTCAGATCCATGTGAGACCTTTCCAATTGGCTTCTCCTAATAGCTCTGTTCCGGGCATGTCTGCATCTGCCACTGTAATGCGTATCTCCTGGTGGGGAGAGCTACCGTGTAATTTCCTCCGCGAACACGGCGAGGACGCGGCTGCAGCAAGGTCAGGAGATCAAACGGCACCATGGGAATACCGCGCTGAAAGTTCCCAACATTAAAGACAGGTTTGAAATGAGCCCCCCGTCACTGATTATGCGGTTTAGGACTGCGTCTCTGTGGCACAGCTTGTTAAAGAGCAGAAGGTCCTTTTCCAGTCCTCTGTCAGCCATTAATTATTTCCGCTAGAGGAGGTACCATCACAGAAACTCACGCTCAGGAGGAGAAGCAACTCTGGTGAGGACTTCTGAAATAATGGCCTCCAGAGTCCTTTAAATTGGAAAAAAAACCGGGGAAGGTTTGGACTTATTTAGACGCTTGGAAAATTCAACTGAACGTTTTTTTTTTTTGTTTTTTTTTTCGTGATATTTCAAAACAGTATTCTAATTCTAATTCCAAGGGAATCTACTGAGTGTAGGACACATGCAAAGTTAATGTTGGTATTACAATGACAAAACTAATTATAAAACATTACTTTAACCCAGTTGATTAAGCATTTGGAAAACGTTTGGTTATCACATGCACTGTAATACAAAAATATCAAAATGATAAAATTGCACGTTAACTGTTGTGGTGTTGCCGATTCAATATAAGGACCACAAGGAGACAAAAAAACCTGTAACAGACATGGCTTTGAAGAAAAAAAACATGGCAGGCTGTTGTTGCCTCTCTGTCATGTTAGCATCTCTGTGAGCTCGGAAATCTGGCCGATGTTCTGGTCGATGTGTGAACAGCTGTCATTCATTGGCAGGTTTGCCAAGCTGCTGTCAGTTCCGTTGTATGCAGCGAGAGTTCACGTTATAGGCGCAATAGCTGTTCTGTTCCTTTACTTCTGAGGCTTTTCTCTGACAACAGCCTACAGCATAGCCTACAGAATGGTGACTTATCTGTAACTGACTGTTTTTAGCTATTGACTTCAGGTAGACCTTAAATTCCAGCGGCCCGGGAGGCACGCTCCCATGTGACCGGTCTGGTTTTGGAGCCGTTCATCTGGATCCAGGCGCGGATGCGTGTTGTGCGTGTTGTGAAAGGCGGGACCGACAGGACTGGCTTGTAGCAGAGAACTGCTTTGATGTAAAAATCCACTGCTCCCACCACACTTGGTTGTCATGGTGCTGTGGTTGTGGTTAGGTGAGTGAAAAGCAAACCCCCGGGGGGGAAACCACAATCCCTGGCTTTCTTTGTCGTCGACTGTCTGCTCAGGAGCCCTCTGCACTAAGGAAATTTACAGTCTGTCCCCGTTTATTTAAAGAAGGGAAAGACATTACAGACATAAACGACATATAAACCGTCTTCCTGTTGCATAACAGTAATAATCAGTGAATGCAAAATTGCACACATTTCCTTGTGTTTTGAAGTTCCTTCTGTTTACACGGTCGCAATCAATGTTAAATAAGCAAAATCAATTTGGCAGGCCTTAAAAATTAAAACCAAACGGAATTAATACAATCAAGGTAAAATGTGTGTGCAGTGATTATGAAACGTTCTTTGAATGTACAGCCTTTCAGCTGTTTAGCTGCTGCGTGTTGTGCGTATTAAGTTGTGTGTGTTAAGTTGTGCGTGTTGTGAACATTGTGCGTTAAGTTGTGCGTGTTGTGAACGTTGTGCGTGTTAAGTTGTGCGTGTTTTGAACGTTGTGCGTATTAAGTTGTGTTTGTTAAGTTGTGCGTGTTGTGAACATTGTGCGTGTTGTGCGTGTTGTACTAAACAGCGTAGCAGCTACATAGCTACATTCTTTTTTGTTATATTTTGTTTCAGTCAGTCATCCAGAAATAATGTACACTACTCACTATTTTTTCAATAACTTGGTTTGATTTAATAGAAATTACTGTAAATTATAAGGATTTGTTTTACTGTAATTCAGTTTACCGTAATTATAGTCTTTGACTGGCAACTTTGCAGCCAGTTTTTTACCGTATTTTTTACGATGTAATTCAGTTAGTAACTTGCCCATGTTTCAAGTATTTAACACACAGAAAAAAAAGATTACTTCACCTATTATCCATCTGAAAATAAAACATATAAAATTAGTTGGAGCCGTTAGACCCTGTGAGCCAATTTTGTACTCTTAGCCTTAATTACATAATGAATCGTCATGGCACATTAACAAGGCATTAATTACGGTGATACCGCGCGCGGCGTGTGGGTAAAGGCTGTAAAACCTTATATTGCCTCACAAGCCCCGTGTAAAAATGACACGCATCCTGTAACTTATATGTTAAGTAAGAGTAATGAAACGTCACCAATATAAACATGAGGGGTCAACTGTGTTCCGGGTTGAATTTCAGCTTCCTTAAGTTCCTTGGCGTCAGTAAAAAATATTAGAACAGTTTTTTGTTACTTCTGCAATTATCAACTTATGATCATTCCGCCTACATTCTCCAGAATACCCAGTGTTTCAATAAAAAGAGTTCAGAGTATGACGGGGAGGGCGAGGAAGTATGAATAAACTTATAATAACTCCCATTCTAGTCACCTCTGAGCCAATCAGCAAAATCCCGCTCAAAGGACCCAATCTGCACTCTGCCAAGTGCCTTTACAGACTTAGCCACTCAGGCCACTGAACATTCTTGAGATGCAAGCACTTTATTCATAATATATTATGCATGCTACTAGTTAGAAAACTATAAGCCAAATTTTAATCATGTTTTTTCAAGAGAGAAACTTAATTAAACATCAACATTCCCCTGAGTGCAGAAAGGCAGTTTTTTCTGTTCTTGAATATAGTCTACAGAGGGCATTTTTGTCTCAGTGAACAAATTATTTAATCTGGCTTTCCCAAATAGGGCATAGCCCCATATTACATTCTCTATCACCAAGAGAGCTGAATTTCCATTTCACCTAATGTCTTAATATAAGGAATTGCTGTCGTTGATTGTAGAATACAACATTTTGTACAATACTAAGGCTGACTATATTGTCTCTGTCTTTTATTGTGAGGTTTGAGGAAAATTTCCACATTCCTCAAAAAGAAAACACAATCAAACACTTTTCTCTAAGGCAGCAGCTGTTAAGCCTTTGTGTGGTGTCAGGCTCAAATCAACTTCAGTTCTGGGGAAAAAAGACTAAATTCATTAAATTACGCCAATAATTGGTTAATTGGAGTTATTAAGGGAAAACCTGCACACACAGGGGTCCCCCAGAGAACCACTTCTCTAAGAAATTTCTCCAGAGCCCAAAACAGACACATTGCAGGTTCTGTTGCACTAACTACTAGGTGGAAGCATGTTCTGTCCAACCTTACCTGTCACATTTGCTAAACGTAAGTGATTTTTATTCATTAACGTAATTATTTAGGGGGTGAGGGAGGCAGTTAATCAAAATTATATAGTTTGTAACACATTTACATAATACATTGGCAAGGAGACAATTGCGATTGGTGTAAATCTGTCTAACATAATTATGTAACTTACAAACAACGTGTTTGTTCTCATTTTAGCTCCTTGGCCCTCTGTGTCCCAGCACGGCAAAGAATATTACAGATAACTGTAGGCAGAAGTAAACAAAATCAGCCTTAAAAACGGGGACTGAAACACTGTTAAATAAAGAAAAAAACTGAAAATAATGTCACGAAACACCAGGAAGCAAAAACTAAAATTTAATAAAGTATTTACGAGGGCTTATAAAAGCCGCTTCGACTGCCTAAAGTAGTATGAGGCTTGTCGAGTGAAGACCTTGACCGGGGAAAAAAGAAAATTACAATTGACTGCTAATTTCGCTTTCGAGGCAAGACTCAAAAAGTGTGGTCATTTGAGTGAATAACCTTACTCGCTGGAACAGAGCTTAATGGCGTCTGCTTTTAAACTGGCTGGCACCGTAATAACAACAGCATTCACGACGAAACCAGAAATCTCTTCAGAGTTCTCTTCTCTTCAGAGCCAGTCGGAACATGGTTTCAAATGACGTCAGCAGCAAGCTTCTCCCGAAAACAAGATTGGTGGATTCCTTCGACTTTTGTGAATTCTCAAGTGGGAATGACTTTTACACCCTCCAAAAATTAATCCGGTGTAAAATATCATCCTATTGCTCAGCTTTGTCCAAAATATCATACAACATAAAACAAAACAAAAAAAAGTGGCATAACTGAGTACCTTTTAATTCTTCCAATGGGACAAATTGTACAAAAATCTCGGGGACTCCTAAATTGAATCCTGCCATTTGTTTCAGCTAACAGAATTATTCAGCAGCCTTTGTTGAAACTGGTTGTTGTGTATTCCGTACTGCTCCTAAAATATTAAAGACTCCTAAAATTCTAAATGCCGCATAAGTTATTATAGTGGTACAACGAGCAAACAGACACGTTTAAAGATATTCTATTGGTAGATATAGCTGTTTTTTCTGTGTTTTGTAACATTCTGGGAATAGGGAGCTCTATTTCAAAGGGGTAGCATATCCAGTCGGAAGGTTGTTGTTAAGGGAACACTATTTTTTAAGGGGTAGCCTACTCATTCAGAAAGTAAGGCTTCAGTGTCTTTAGTAATTTTGTGATATATAATTGATTGACAGGACAGTGGATTGTACATGGTATGTTCCCATCCTGAGCCATTTGGACGTTTGTTTGTTTTTTTTCCTTTTTATTCAGATAATCTGACTGGAGTACCTGCCACTGTGGCCTTAAAATGTGTATTACTGGTGATTGAAACCTACCAATTAAAACACATTATTGTAAAACTCAATTTTGGTCAAGATACATATCAACAGTCCGTCTCGTCATTTTTTTACTACGTTTGAAAACTGTAGATTGAAACTGACATGCAGTAATTTTGGTTGTCTTTGCCTTTCAGGACATCTTCTGATAACCTGGCCTGACAACCCGCTTTTTGTCCAGGTGGATTTAGTGAGCCTGATGTCGTGAGCAGCGGTTGTTGAATCCGGTCAGAAGTCAGATTGAGACTCTTGTTAGTGACAAGCCGTGAGAAGCCCTGCCAGGTTTACCCGCCCCAGCCTGGCACCACGTGCAAGTTGTGGGCATGCTTCTGTGCTCTCCCGGTCACGATCGGCTAATGACCTGGATTGGCAAACGGCACATAGTGCTAAGTCTGCTCTCAGGAAAGCACCTTTGCTGACTGAGCTACTCAGGAGACCGCATTTCCGTTTCTGTTTGCCCACAAGCCCTGAAATCTCTTCTAAAAAGAGTTAAACCCCAGGCACATTTAGTCATTACCGTGTGCCTCACAGCTCCACCATCAGGCAAATTAATCTTCCTGAGTCAGGAGCCAGCAGCTAATCAGAGTGAGTAGTGTTTAATCATGCAGCAGCAGCAATAACGTCCAAACTTGTTAAAACGTTCTGGTCCAATTTCATTGAAACTAGTTAAAGTTTTAATGTCACTAAGGAGAGTAAAAACCCTGATGAGGCCAAAACTAAATTTACCCTGACTCTACCGATCATTTTGCCGCTGTTTCAGCTACTCCTGGGACTAGCAAATGTCCTCACATGACTATCTAACAGGCACAGAGTAGTTCGTGACATGAGGAATCGTGAGGGAAAAAATGGAGATGAGTTTTCAGGAACAACCCATAGATTTCTTTAGTGAGAAACAATTCGTTCAAATGTTGTAGGGCGTATGATTACAAATTACTGTTTGATTGAAAGTCCTATATAAAGCTTCCTCCACAACCAAACTGAGAGATTAAGTTTAATATACAATGTATTTAATGCGCACTGTCCTTCCTCTTCTGTCCAGTTCCTAAATAAATAGTATCGATGCGACTGTCCATGTGACTGTCCATGCGACTGTCCATGCGACTGTCCATGTGACTGTCCATGCGACTGTCCATGCGACTGTCCATGTGACTGTCCATGTGACTGTCCTTGTGACTGTCCATGTGACTGTCCATGTGACTGTCCATGTGACTGTTCTGTCTGTCTAAGAAGCCGTTGTCTTATTGC
>JAOYSI010000696.1:0-17920 GCA_025775065.1 Hiodon alosoides | reverse complement strand
CAGGCCATGGCGGTGGAGTGCATTACTTACTGTTTTCTTTGAGACAACAGTACCTGCTAATTGCAGGTCTTTTTGAAACTCTCCACAGATTAAGAAATACATTTTAAGGATTTAAGGATTATTACTTGGATACTTTAATTTGTCTATGCATGTCTGTGAATGTTTACAAAGTTCGGATGGGGAATATGATGGGATTCTCTCAAATTGTGCTGCTATTTCGCAACATTTTCCAGCAAATTTCACTTTTCTCAATTGCTGAATTTTTCATCCCTTTGCAGACACTGTACATGTACACTAACGTATGCACTGTAGATTTGTGAACCCAAAACTGATTATCAACTACGTGATACTTGGCACAACATCCGAATTTATACAGCACAATGGCAACTCACATCACAAGCGGGACAAGATCACATACAGTTGCATTTTGTGGAGTTTTCAATCATGTAAAGGAGTGTGATGGACTATACCGAATGGCACTCAAACTCTAGTTGGTGAGCCTCATTCTCCTGAGACAATCCATTCCCTCTCTGGTTTCCCTTAAAACTAGAAGTAGGGTGTCTGGACATTGATGCATTTGTGGAGCACTGGCCAGAGGGTCTGCTGTATGCGTTTCCCCTACTAGCAAAACTCCCTCTTAATTTGGAGAAAATCAGGCAAGAGTGAGTCGACGTCCTGTCCTAGTAATACCGCGCTGAACAAGGAGGACTTGGTTTGCACCATTCTGACCTTCTCAGCCAAGCACAGGTCCCCCTGTGGTACCACGGCCTGTCCAGCCTGCAACTGAGGGTTCATGAGAGTTTTGGGAGTTGTTTTTCCGGTCTGAGTCAGTTGGCGTAAAGGACTCCAACTGATTCAGATAGGCACCCCTCAGTCTAGGGTAAGGACAGGGGAGAAAAGCAGTGGCTTTGGCCCTTACCCTATAAGGGTATGAGCGGGGACAATCTCTAAAGAGATACCTCATCTTGCCACAAAGATTGCAAAGCATTACCACATGGCATGCCCTTATCTTGTGGCCTTTGTCTTACACAGACAGCAAAGGTTGTAGCATGGCCATTCAATCCTTACTCACTCACTCATTCACACACTCAGCCGACTGAGCTAGCTAACGCCCTCACTAGCTAGCAACCTTGACTGTGGTTGCCACCACTTGCTCCCCCTCATGGTACCACTCCATTCTCCTCCAGCTGCTGCTTCAGGTTCTGGGTCAGCATGACCCAACAGACCCTCTCCTCCCCAAGCAGCAGGTAACGAACTGTCGGTTTCAAAAGCTACCCTAATGCCATTCGCCATAATAATTAAAATTAAATAGAAAAGATGAGTTAACCATGTAGCTTAATAATGCATTAGCTTATGAATAAACACCTTAGTTAGACACATTACTGCTTTAGTTACGGTGCAAATTGACTTAAGAACGGGACACGGACTAAAGCAAAATACATTTCCGCTGACCCGCCTGAAAACGGTTCATCTGCTTGATTTTCATTGGTTACATTAGATAATTTTACGTGAGACTTCTCTCTGTTGCACGGTAACAATCATAGATAAATATTGCACTTGGTACAGTAGAAGGAACTTTATGTACACAATTTAGGAATTCTAAACGTATTGTACTAATACACGTTGTACATACAACATGAAGAGTTTAAAAAAATAATAATATTATATTACTGTCGTAGTTCGTCGTTATATGCAAGTCTATTCCATTTTTCCATAATTTCAGTAGGTGGCAGTAATGAGTAATACGTGATCTAAAACCGCCATCTAAATCAAGCGAAGAATGAGACGATGGAAATTGTATTAGCGTTACCTTCTGGTTAACTCATCGGTTTCAGTAGTTACGGATACGCCTGTACGAGGACTTCCCATAGTAGCGCCAAAAATTGGTGGACCCGCTGAACTGAAAGATGCCAGGCAGCCCAGGTTCGTATATGTGATCAAAGGACTGGCGGTTGGTAGTTAGCCAGCTAGCTAACATTAGCAACCTAGCTATAAAGAATTCGGTGGTGAAATTCGAATTGTTTTGGGTCAACCGAATGAGAATTTAAACCTAAAAACGGCAGTAATAACCAATTCAAGTCCAACAATATAAATGACGAACAGAAAGTTACGAAATATAAGTGTACTTGATACGAGTAACTTGCAATCAAAAACCGTTTTCACTTGACCGAGGTCACATAGTAGGGTTACTAGAATAACATAAGAAATAAGTGTAATAATTGTTATGTATCCCTGGTTTTTCTTGTTCAATTCCCTCTGCAAAAGGCAGTCTGTTCGGCGCTTTGTGACATATTATGTTTATTAAAAAGTGCTATTGCAAATAAAATTTGATTTAGTGATTGAAGTATTAAATGCAAATTGGTCTGATCAGATTATTTGATACTTTTAATCTAATAACCCTGTCAGTCGCATTAACATGTCAAATGTGGTGCAAGAAAACAGTGCAGATAAACTATCCATGACATACAGTTTTGGTCTTTTTGCCTGGTAACCACCGTTCAGTATTGCTGAAACATAAACGGAGTAGCTGTGCATAAATAGTTTCTTTTTTCACTCTAGCTGCTACAGAAACATAACTTTGAACGATACAGCCAGGAGGATTTGAAACTGAAAACGGTGTCAAACGTGATGCAGCTTTTTTGTGTTTGTACAGTGTGATTTACACACAGTATGAAAAAACAATTAATGTGATATAGTTATTCCAGCAGGAAACAAGAATAGAAAATGGACCACCTATGGTGTACTTATGGCTCCAGTAATCTATGCGTTAAAGCTACAGAACTGTCATAACTCAGCTGCTTTATTATCCAATTTATGCTATTTGTCAACTGTCGTGCTAGGTTCTGGGAGTTCTCTTAACTGAGTCTGGTTTTGGGCAATTCTTTTAACATATCTTTGTAACCCTAATCCCGATGTTTTTTTTCCTGTTTCCAGGTTGTTTTATTCCCTCTGGAAAATGTGATTTGTTCAGTGCTTTGTGACCATTCAATTGTTAAAAAGTGCTAAAACAAACACATTGTTTTATAAAAATGACCGTTGACAAATTGGTTATAATTAAGTCTACTAATTGTATTTAATATCCCATAATACTATGACTGCATTACTCGCCCTCTCTAGTCACCCTATCACAGTGTTCTCCCCTCTCTGTCAGATTGTGAGGAGTGCCAATCCTTCTCCATGGACCAGTGTCAGTCCCATGGTCCTCCCTCTTTCATCCTGGATTCTCCCACTCCACTGGGAGTACCTCAGAGAGCTCTCCTCACCCTTCCCCCAGGGCTGGTAATTGGACGGTCCAGAATCCCTGGTGCAGGCTTGGGGGTGTATAACCAGGGACAGGTAGTACCCATCGGGGTGCATTTTGGACCCTATGAAGGAGAGGTGACAAGCAGGGAGGTAGCCATTGAAACTGGCTACTCATGGGTGGTGAGTGTTGATTTGTACTGCGAATACGTTTCAGTGCATTACAATTAGAATTTTTGCATACACCAAGCAACAGACTTCTTATTGTCAGGGATATTTTGTGCTTTGCATGTATTTTTTGGTATAGCAAAAATGACTGCGTATTTTCTTGAGTAATTGTATATGTGTCCACTGTTGGAGTTTCTGTCTGTAATACAATATAAATAGATTTGCACACTCAATGAAATGATGTTCTCTGTTCAGATATGCAAAAATAAGGACCAGTTTGAATATATAGATGCCACACGGGACACTCACTCAAACTGGATGAGGTATCAATTTTTTTTAGTCCATCAGTTTCTCAACATTTGTCTCCCCCGTAACTCTGTATTAGTTCATTTCTCTTTCTCTCCCCCAGGTATGTGAATTGTGCTCGTAATGAAGAGGAGCAGAATCTGGTGGCGTTCCAGCACAAGGGGCAGGTCTTCTACCGCTGCCTCCGCCCCGTCCTCCAAGGGCAGGAGCTGCTTGTGTGGCACGAGGACGAGTACGCCAAAGAGCTGGGCGTCACGTGGGACTACCTGTGGGACAAGAAATGCACTCCTGCAGGTGTGTACGTGTTAATCGTCTGTCTTTAAAAAAAAAAAAATCTTCCAATCCTGTTGTTTTAATGTTCTGTGCCTTGCCAAGTTTTTCAGATGCACTCTTTGATGGACCGTTGTGTTGAATTAAAATTGACGTACACACATTTTAGAAAAACGGAATATTTTTATTCAGATCAGGAATGCTAAAGCCGACTGCTTCTAGGTCATAATAATGTAAATGTCAGCTAAAATTTCAAAGATTAAGAAAAGAGATTTATCTTATCTGCATACATAGCCAAGTCAATACTTAGTGGAAGCATGTTTTGGCAAAAATGACTGATATAAGTCTGTTACATATTTGCACACCAGAAATTTTTGGAACTACAGCGAAGATCTGGTCTTTTACTGTGGGTCAAAGTTTTATTTCCAAATGTAGACTTGCACGATTTACCTTTTTTCTGATTTCTTTTTCATTCTTAACAAGCCTATTCTGCACTGAAGAGAAGCATCATCATAGCAAAATTCTGGTAGCACTATGCTTGACTGTACAGATGGTGTAGAGATAAGTTTGCTCACAAAATTCTAATCTTCAAACAAAACAATCAAGCTATATTTGGTATTGTAAATTCTTACAAATATAATTTGTCAGAAAGCGCTGACCAGATTGCTCTCTCCAGAGGGAATCAAAAGAACAGCTTTTCCTGTTTGACACTGGGTTTTCTGGAAGATTAATCCCTGAGCCCCCGAAGCAGTCACGAGAACTCCTGGGAAATATCATAATAGTAGAACTGAATAATAATAGAGCTAATTTGATAGCTCTGCAGGTTCAGCACTTTGTGGAAGATTGGAGGGAAAGCCAACAGTGCACTACAGGTGGTTTGTTCTTGGTTCCTGCTGCCAGGATTTCACTGGAGCTTCTTGGACCCGTTTCGGATTTGCCTTAGCTTTTCTGTCCCATGCCAGGAAAGGGTGGAGGGGAACGTACTGAATATTCAAGAGGAGGCAGAGTATATGAAATCAGAGTTTCCCTCCACCTAAAAGAAGGACCAGACCAATGAGGGTGGGCTGACTAATAGTGAAGCCACAGTGAGGAAAACTCTGATTCTGATTTCCTGACAAAATTTGGTAAACTAATCTGTCCTATAGGGGCTCTGTACGAGAAAGCTCTACCACCAGATTTAGTTTTTGCTTACTCAAAGGCAAGTCAAATATACTTTATTGCAAGCTGCATGTGAGCTTTGAGATGTTATTTAGTCATTTCTGTATTGTGGCCATACATGCAGGCTTTGTAGAGTGTTTTGTGACTTGCGCATTTACTCCAATCTCAGCCATTGAAAATTGTAGTTGGGGTTTGTCTGGCTTCTCAGTTCAGGTGGCCTGATCTACGCATTTTCTGGTTGATACGATGCACCTTCCATTTCCTGATGACAGAGATAACCGGGTGTAGCACACCAGAGTGGGCCCAGTTCAGGGGTGGCCAGAGACGTGACTTGTTCGGTTACGCCTTCTGTTTGGCCTCATTTACAAAATTTTAACAAAATTTTAACAAATTTAACTAAGGTAGAAAACAAATACCCTTTTTTAAATCAATCGAAACCTCCTCAAATACACAGTCTAAAAATTTGCAGTTTAAAAACATCTTAATTGCCAGCACCTTAGTTTGGTTCAATTAATGCAACCTCAGGTGCACAATGAGGTCCTGGCTGTGGGTGTGGCCCCTCAGCTTGTCTGTCTGACTGTCTGTCAAGGCGGGCCTGGAAGCGTTCCCAAAGCTTCAGTGGAATTTCAAGAGATATTTTTTGTACCCTTAACATTTATGTCTCAGGTTTTTAGCAGGTTTGTAGGTTGTAGCAGGTTGTCTCAGGTTTTTTTCCTTTGTCTTCATTGTGGATTATACTTTTGATATTCACTGCCTGGTAAAGAAACCTCACAGAAACAGATGTTTTTATTTTTGAATCATGTGAGTAACTGCTATTGCACCAACATAGAGGTTATTACACTTGTATCTGTATCTCATTAAGTTAGTTGTGCACCTAAAATAATTAAGAATGCTTAATAATTATTATCAGCAAATTGCTGATTTACTTTTGTTAATGCTTGTATATATCTGTTTGAGAAATATGGATTATTATTTTAAAGTGTCATGATTTGAAGCAGCCAAATGTGAAAACTGATTAAATTGATTCCGGGATGGGTTACATATCTCTTTTTAAATCCTCTGTTCTTCTGTTTTTTTCTTCTTTTTCCAGACAGGTCTGTAGAAGACTCCACAAAGGTCATACCCTGTACTCATTGCCAGTTTTCCTTCACTGCAGAACTTTATTTTCACAAACACGTCAAGCGGTCTCATCCTAAGGAGTATATGAAGCTCCTGGAATCAGGATCAGTCAGTGTTGTGACTCGTCTGCCTCCCAGCGACAAGGATCACCAATCCCTACCCTTCCATGAAGTTACTTCAGAGGCCCAGCCTGCTTCAGAAACGGGCAGACCTCACAATGGCACCAAGAATCAGAAAAATTTCAGTCAGATAGAAATTCCAGAATTTAAGCTCAAGCAAATTCACACAGCATCAGTGCAGTTCTCCTGCCCTAGTTGTGGGAAGGAATTTGGTGACTCAGAAAGTCTTAAAGCTCACAAATGTACACAAACATATGCCTGCATGCATTGTGAAAGGAGTTTTGCTCGGTTGTGTCACCTTAAAAGACACGAACAAACTATTCATGTTAAAGAGAAACCATATTGTTGTGCCAAGTGTGGAAAGTGCTTCACTCAGTCGGCAGGCCTTAAAAGACACCAGCACATTCACACAGGAAGGTCAAAGCATGGGATTATTAAGGTGTCCTCTCAAGTGTTTCTTTGTTCTCAGTGTTCTTTCTCCTTTACTACAGAGCTCAAGTTTAATGAGCACATGGAGCAGAATCACCTTGAAAAGCACCTCAAACTGCTGGAATCTGAGTCTGTCAAATCTGGGAGTGACACCCAATGTCAACCTTCCAATTCCTCAGGAACTCCAAAAACCCTGAAAAGGATGTGTTTAAGGCGTTCACGGGTACCAGTAAATCTGAAACCCCAAAAAATGAATTCAGAAGGGTCATGCTGCTGCAAATTGTGTGGGATGAGTTTCTCTGACTCAGAAAGCCTTAAAGCCCATGAATGTATTTCAGCAGGGGAGGGATCATTCTGCTCTGCTGAGTGTGTTAGTGATTTCAGTGACTCCAAAAGCCTTAAAACTCACAAATGTGTTCAAACAGGAGAAGGGAATAACCGCTGTATCGAGTGTGATCAAAGTTTTAGCGATGAAGATGGCCTTAAATCTCACCAGTGTATCGCACCAGGAGAGGGGTCATACGGATGTACTCAGTGCGGGAAGAGTTTTACTAGACCGTGTAACCTCAGAAGACACGAGCGAACAATTCACATAAAAGAGAAACCATACTACTGTAGCCAGTGTGGAAAGTATTTCAGTCAGTCAGCAGGTCTTAAAAGACACCAACAGATTCACATAGGGGTTACACCGCACCGTCAGAATGTGGAGGTTTCTTCTCAGGTTTTCCCATGCTCTCAGTGCACATTTTCCTTTACAGCAGAGCACTACCTCCACAAACATATTAAGCGATATCATCCTGAGGAGCACCATAAAATGCTTGAGTCTGGATCAGTTTTAAAAACCCAGACGGACGAGGAGTCTCTGAGCTGTACACAGTGTGGCAAGACCTTTAGTTGCTCAAAAACCCTTAAAGCTCACCAGTGTTTTCAGACGGGGAAGAGGCTGTTTCTATGCAGCGAGTGTGGGAAGTGTTTCACTTGGTTCTACAGCCTCAAACAGCATCAGCGTATTCACACTGGTGAGAAGCCATATTCTTGCACCCACTGTGGAAAGTGCTTTGTTCACTCTGGACAGCTAAATGTTCACATGCGAATTCACACAGGAGAGAAGCCATTCCTCTGCACCGAGTGTGGGGAAAGTTTCCGACAGTCTGGAGACCTAAAGCGCCATGAAAGAAAACACACAGGCGTAAGACCATGCCAATGCAATGAATGTGGGAAGCGCTTCAGTCGGCCACAGAGCCTTAAGGCTCATCAACAAATTCACAAAGGAGAGAAGCTTTACAGCTGCACCCAATGTGCCAAGGGCTTCACTCGGAGTTGGCACCTGAGAAGACACAATCAAAAAATGCACTCCTGAGCTCTGCCAATGGGTCAGATGTACTATGCTTTGATCGGAAATATTGTGTTATTGATAAGCTTTCAGTTTTATAGAATGTTTATGACCTCATGAATTTCCTAATTGTAGAATAATTATACACATTTGCCATGAAAAGAGAGATACTGACCCAGATTTAACTAAAATTTGATAACTGGTTACATATGTTGTGATGCCCTTTTCACTTATACGTGCACCAGCATGGCAAGATACTAAATGTGTACAGATAGCTATTTAAGGACTACTACAAAGCTCAATCATTTTGGGTTTTACACTTTGGGATTGATTTGTAAACCTGACTGAAAATTCTGAAATTCCAGATGTTGCAGCAAAAGTTAATAAAATCTAGTAATATTGTTGCTTAATTCTTGTCTTAATTGATGTTTTAATGTTGGATTAGATGATAAAGTTGTTTTAAATTGTACTTTTGGTTAATTTATGGTGGGTGGATTTAAAATTACAAGAATGCTTCAGTTTGTTTTTTGTAGATAAAGTCAGGGGTAAGTTGTTAGGCTGATAACAAGCAGCCAGGCCAGCTTGTGGCTGTCTTTGAAATACATGAAGGCTGAGTCTGTTGAGTACATGAATGTAAGATCTCTAATTAAGACCAGGTTACTGTTTATAAATATTGGGAAAGTAAGGGACCAACCCTTTGAGCAGAGTGTGGGGTCTGCTATTTTTTTCTGACCACTGATTTGACAAATGTATCAAAGTGGAGAGGGTGTGACAGTGATGGCTACCTGGCCAAACTCTGCAATCTGGCTTTTATTTTCTAAGCACCTAACCCTCTGCAATATAGTTTATTGGCTAAATAGACTTTGCATCATGGCCATTGGAAGATTCCTAATCCACCTCATGGTTGGGGAAAAAACGCCAACGGCTGTTGTGGCACAGCAGGTTTAGACCCCTAATCAGTCTGGGGAAAAGAGCATGATTGCCTTGCAAAAGAAGATGGAGCCAGTCTTCTTGTCTTGTACAGAAATTGGCCTCAGGAAGGAGGATTGACAGTACCTGAAGTTAAAGCTGGGCAGAGGAAGAGGTGGCAGCTAGCTTGTTGTGCCCTGACTCAACTCAAGGAAAGGGGGAGTTCACCACCTGTCGAGGGGACCTGAACTCCTGTAAACTGTACTCACAAGAAGTGGAGTATGATTCCACAGAATGCTCCACGGGAACCATGGGGCCTTGACAATTCAGGACCAAGAAAGGTGAAAGTGTAACAGAAATGCCGTACTTATGGGTTAACCGGTGTTCCTATTTTGTTTTGCAAGAAACTGGTGGAGGGACTTTTTATGATTTAATCGGAATTAAATTGTTTACTTAAATATTACCATACTGCCTTCTATGGTTAAATGAGCATATTTTGCTTTTCATATTCAGTTTTTCAGTGAGTAAATGTAAAAGTAGCTATCTGAGGATTATTTTCTCATTTGGAAAAACTCATGGTTTGTTAGTAATAAAATTTCGTTTCGTTTCTCGTGTTTTATTTGAGAAATGGGGTCTGAATTGGTTTTACGGTTTGCTAGTCCAGTTCCAGCGCACTAGATGGGAATAAGACAATTCATTTTGTAAAAGGGAGTAAAAAAAAAATTACACGTTTGGTTTTTAACTCCTGATCAAGAAGGACTCATAAATTACGCGATTGGCTTGTCAACTAGGAAGTGGGCGGACAAAGGACGAAACTACAAAAACATGATTTGCAATCATTAGGAAGTGTTAAAATAAACTAACTATTATAATGTACGGCTTTATATAGGTATTCCCATTCTGATTGTTATTTCAAATGAAATGAGACGCAGACCTTTAGTGCCTCGGCTTATTAGGGTCCCTTCAAGCTGCAGCGAAACAGGGACGATGGAGGATCCGGCAGGTTCGTATTGCGAAAGGAAAAGTCTGCTCAACACAGGCCGGGGGGTTGCAGGCCTTAATAGCTAGCATTGAATTGGAAGAAAAGTGATAATGGTAAATGTCTGTATAGACCACCATATAGCCTTCAGGGGAGGACGCATATAATTTACTAATTTAGGCATTTAATTTCGTCTTTATGTATTTATGCACGTTTTAGAAAATATTTCTAGCTATCGAGGGTACTACATATGTTTAATTTCTTTGATTACACGAACACCATTAGTTGTATTCTGTTTAAAGAAACCCAAATGAAAAAACTTTTGCTTACTTAAAAAAAAAAAAAGATTTAATATTGAATCTTACGACCATATCGTACATGGGTCTACATAATTTCCCGTGAGCCTGTCTTGAGCCTTGGATCTGTATTATATATTTTTTTTTACCATGAAAGTGTTTATCAGTATCGCTTAACTGATCTGAAGTCTGTGCTAGGTAATTGGATTAAAGTGCTGGCAAGTCTGTTTGTATTTTTTCTTGTGTGTTTTTAAAAAAAAAAAAATTTTAATGAGTAATTCTTAAACTTTATTGTGTTGTTATTTACGAAGGTCGTTACGAAAACGAACATACTGATTTCTGGGAAACCCTGGTCCTGTAGAGCCTGTGATACTGCTAGCCTTAGAATGGCCCATTAAATTCCTCAATGGCCACACAGTGTCTGCTTATCTTGATTCTACTTCGACTCTTAATATTTTAATTTAGGGAATTTTATAAAGGAAGTTCCGGGTGAAAATCAGTTGATAATTGACCGGTAACAGGTCTGTAGCTCTGAGACTGGAGCAAGACATTCTCAAGCTAGTCTTCTATGTCGCTCTAAATCAGTGGTTTCCAAGCAGTGGTGCCTGGACCATTGCCTACCTCTACAATGTCTTGTCAGGTTTAAGCATTACAAATTTTAAGATTGCGCCTAACCATGCTAACCTTTATTTTTCATTACTTAATATAATAATAATGTTTTATCAGTAATAATGTCATACAAGTGCATGCTTCTATGTTTTATATGCAATTATAAAATGTTGATTTTATTTGTCCAGTTGTGGTGGTTGGCAATGCTTTAGTAATACAAAAAACAGGGCTGCTGTGTAAACTTCTCACTCACAAATGTACGAACATTGTACAAAGCGCCAGACACTTTTGCGTGATGTGCGTCGGACAAGAGAGTGTAGGAGGGGAGAGATCAGACAATTATATGATTGGTTGAGATCAGCGGTATCAATTCCAAGGTAGGTTGTCACATTGTACTGGATGCAGTCACAGATATAATACACTGCCGCTGCAGTTAATAGTGCACAGTATGTTAGCAGTGTGGAGCAGACAGCATGCATAATAATAATAATAATAAATAACCCCCATACTGATCTGGAGACCCCATTTGGGGTACTGACACACAGTTTGGGAACCGCTGGTCTACATGGTAGGTGGGATTGGAATTGGGTGCTGGTATACTGATGAATATTGTGGGGCTAAATGTATGCTGTAGTAAAAGGGTACACTTGTAGGGATTGACCTGACTTTGAAAATGCCATATATAATGCCACTATAATTAAAAAATAAATAATATATATGTATGTATATGTGTATGTGTATTTCTAGACCTGAAGTCTAGTCCATCGTTGTTTATATGCCGGGAAGGTGGTGAGGAGGAGACAGAAATTGTACCACCTCCTTCAGAGAACTGCACCTTGGACGAGGAGTGGCGTCCCTATGCTGGGAAACCACCAGCAGGTGAGTGTGATTTAGGGATCTGTTTTAGGTAGTATGCAGCATTTCTATCAACCGAGATTAACTTTTAATGCAAGTCACTCTCATTTTATGTTTCCATGTATTGCGCATGGGGTTTCCAAATTTTAGGAATCTGCAAAGGTGGAAACTTTCCATGAGAAATAATGGGAATAAAATTGGAATTTTGGTCATCTTTTTGTTGGCTGTATTTACCATATATGTCATATGCAGACGGAAACATAAATATTTTACCTTATAACAGAAATACAAAATCAACAATTTAGTTATGAGTTGGAATTAAATGAGTTGACTCTTTACTTGGGATCATTTCATTGAACTATATTGAATAATGTATTTCCTTTGATACCCCTCCAAAAAAGACCTTTTCAATATAAATTTGTAAAACTGTGTAGCCTGCCTATAGCTTAGCCCCCAGTTTGGGTGACTCCCTCCATGGCCTGAATGTCCTCTCCCTGGACCTCCCAGATGTTTACTGCTTGGACATATGTCTCAAGCTTAGGGTTTTCCCCTCAGGCCTCCATGTCCTCTCCCTGGACCTCCTCGATCTCCACCTCTTAGTGTGGCTGACACGGATGACTGACACTATCTAATCTTGTTGAAGATGGCTCGGTGTCAGGCTCGAAGAGCCTCAAGTTTTCCTGGATGGCCACCATTGTGTGGGTCAGCCTGTTGCACGCCTTTGTGTGAGTGTTCCCAAACAGGGGCCGGCACTCAGAGGCGGCTGATGTTTGTGGGATCTGGAAGATGATGGGAGCAACAGGGGATAGGGCCTCAGACCCACAAACTCACTTCCACCAGGTGGCTGACGAGAAGTGTTGGCACAACTGCCATATTCAATCTCTATTCCAAAGCCCTTGCTTTGAAATGTAACTCACCAGACTGCCTACCTTTCCTTCACCAAGGTGGCGAGACATCGTAGTGATGACACTGTAGGCCTTGGTGATCTCTCCACCAGATAGGATTCTCTTGCAAGCATACTTTGGGTCAAGCATATACGCTACGGCATGTATGGGCTTGTGGCAGAAGTCTACTATTTGCTAGTTAAATGAAAAATAATATGTCATATAAAATATATTCACCCCAGTAATGTAATCAAAACTTACCCGAAAGCATGTAGTCCTCGGCACAGACAGTGCTGTAGTTTGGACTTTGTGTACTTGAGTCTGAGAATGAGCAGTACATCTGATGGAAGATTGCACATTGCATGCAAAGGGCTGCCATTTAATAGGGTTATTTTAACCAAAACGTTCCACAAGACCTAGAATTGCCTTATTATGTGTATGTCCTCCTACAAATTTCACTGTAATAAGCTGACATTTTTTGACGTAATTGACCAAAATTTACAAAATTCCCAAGCTTCATTCACTTCTCAAGGAAAATTTCCAGGAAATTTACCGTAAAGTTTCGGAGCCTTTGCAACCCTTATTATACATGCCTATTCTGTGTGTTTTTGGTTTGTTTTTATTAAATGTTGTTTTTCTCCAGCTGCAAATGGAACGTCAAAAACAGAAAAAGAAAAGAACTGTCGGTCTAGATGTTCCAAGCTGGACCACACACAGGAGGAGGAGCCCAGGAATGGCAATAATTTCTGTGAGTGGCGGTCTTTTTAAAATCTGTTTTATTTTTAATATTTTACAATTGGGATTATTTGTTTTATTTATAAAGTATTATAAAAGGGTGCAAGCTGAAACAAAAACTTTCACATGCATAATATTGCATATTTCTCTTTTGTATGACCAGATAAAAGTATATCAATCTGTTGAATAAACTTTAATTTCTTGTTGAACTTTGTACAGGGTAAATTGGCATTAGTTTCCCCCGCAGTCCAATCATATTTGCTGTGCTATTACTTGCTAATCCCTTTAAATGGGAACATCTCATGACAGTTTACACATTATAATCGATATCCACCTTTCAAATGTTGACAGAAAACTTTCTAAATCTGATGTCAAGCATTTGCAGTTTGGGATGACACACTGCAGTTAGAAAGGGAATACAGGTGTTTTTTTTTAGCTCAGTTTTCTGTACAGTAAAGACTACACACCATATCAGAATCAGAAAATAAAGATCCGCCAGAGGTTAATTTGGTCTGTGGCGGCTAAACTTAACATGCTAATGCGCCACTGTTGTGTTAACACTAAACATTTTGAGAGCTTTCTCTGATTTTGTCAGAATGTGTACGTGAATATTGCATTTTTTATTTCTGTACAATACTGTTGCGTAATGTTTTTGAGAAAATGTCTGAACTAACGATTCAAATCCAATTTATAAAGTGCTGTTTGAAAGTAATGTCACAAGCTATTAACTGAAGGGGTTCACTTACTTTTTCACAAATTCATTTTGAGTTTTAGTTAAATAAACCACTTTTGTTTAAAAAAAAAATTAAATAAATTAAATTACACAGTAATAGGCACATGTAAAAAAAATTCTGTAAAGTTGCTTTCAAAAATTATGAAATGCAAAGTTTCTAAATAGAAAATGAACTATAAAGGGAAGTAAACAGTAAAAACAAAAAAACACGAAATAAACCAAAAAATAAATTCAATATTTGGTGTATCCTTTATATACAATATCCTTTGCCTTAAATACTGCTTCAATTCTCTTAGGTAAACTGTCGTGCAGTTTTATAAGACATTCAGTTTGGAGAGCATCTTGGAGAACTTTCCAAAGTTCTTCTACAGACTTTGTTTTGCTTGCTTCTGTCTGTCCAGGTAATCGCAAACACTCGATGATGTTGAGATCAGGGCTCAATTGAGACCATACCATCTGTGGCAGAATTCCTTGTTCTTTTTTCAGAAAATGAATGTTAGGACATCTAAAAAATATATTTTTTTCTACTGACACACAAATGCAGAAGACAAAAAATAAACTTGAAAGACTACATATGCCTAAGATTTCTGCACAGTACTGTATATTTTTGTTTCTGCCTTTTAGTTTTGATAACTTTTGTTATGTATTGTGGTTTAAATAAAGATTTTATAAGTTTTTATTTTTATATTTTACGAAGAAATAACGACCATCCCTTTCAAGCAGAACTATAAAAGTGAAAAGGCACAGCTTGGTCACTTCAGTGTAGTGGGCTGAAAGATGGCATAGCCCAAAATTTTATTGAATGTCACGTATATAAAAAACATACTGAAGCAACAGTGTTAATACATAGCACTATATATTAAGAAGTCAGTCTGTAGAAACAAATCCTAATGGTGTTTACATTCTTTTTGCTTTATAAAATGATGTATTGCAATGCTTAATTAATGGTCCCCATGTGTTCTCCTCTCTCTGTCAGATTGTGAGGAGTGCCAATCCTTCTCCATGGACCAGTGTCAGTCCCATGGTCCTCCCTCCTTCATCCTGGATTCTCCAACTCCACTGGGAGTACTTCAGAGAGCTCTCCTCAGTCTACCCCCAGGCTTGATGGTTGGTCAGTCCAGAATCCCTGGTGCAGGCTTGGGGGTGTATAACCAGGGACAGGTAGTACCCATCGGGGTGCATTTTGGACCCTATGAAGGAGAGGTGACAAGCAGGGAATTGGCCATTGAGAGTGGCTACTCATGGGTGGTGAGTCAATGTTAAAGTGAACTGTGACCAGGATGATAAATGTGCATTGTATTTATATTCAACTCAATTTTACAGGTCAGCTTGTGGCATAGGGGTTATAGTATTCAACTGCTAGGATGCAGATTAAAATTGTGGAGGTCACTGCTGCTGTTCTGTTGAGCAAGGTATTTAACCTAAATTGCTTCATTAAATATCCAGCAGTGTAAATATCTAGTAAAATGGGAAAACGTTAGCTTTGCAAAAACCATCTGCTGAAAAACCATATTGGGTGAATATTCTGAACCATGACATTATAATGCGGAAATAACTTTCAGGATGATGTAAATTTCATGAACACACATTCATCGGGGCAATGTTTGAAAAAGTAACCTTTTGAGTGGTTCATGGCTGAATTAATTTCAGTTTGTGTCAGCTTGGAAAATGCTTATTGAATCTTAATGAATGAAACGATAAATTGTGTTATTGGTCCCCAGGGCCTATAAATATAACTACATAATGATTTTTCTGATGGGTTCTACAGAATGCAATTCAATTTTACTCAGATCTGCAGGAAGAAGAACCTGTATGAATATATAGACGCCACACGGGACACCCACTCAAACTGGATGAGGTATCAAACTTTAGTCCGTCCGTTTCTCAACATCTGTCACGCCCTCACACTTGAAACCCCCCCCCCCCCTCCCCGGATCTGTATTGGTTAATTTCTCGTTCTCTCCCCCAGGTTTGTGAATTGTGCTCGTAATGAAGAGGAGCAGAATCTGGTGGCGTTCCAGCACAAGGGGCAGGTCTTCTACCGCTGCCTCCGCCCCGTCCTCCAAGGGCAGGAGCTGCTTGTGTGGCACGAGGACGAGTACGCCAAAGAGCTGGGCGTCACGTGGGACTACCTGTGGGACAAGAAATGCACTCCTGCAGGTGCCTATAAATAGTATGGTTTTAGCCAGTTCATTGCTAAAGTATGTATTGTAAATGTGCCTAGGTGTTCAGTATGTAAGTTTAGAGCGGTTCCTGCCAGCTGACATGAGGATGTGGCTTGACTAACAGTAATGAGTTATCTATATCAGGCTGTTTGTGTATCACCGTCTTCACCTGTGTTTTATTTGCTCCCTATTCATAGCTGGGATTGTGGGCGATTCCTCCCAGGTCTTCCCCTGTACCATGTGCAGGTTTTCCTTCACTGCTGAACTCTACCTCAACAAGCACATGAAGCGGTCTCATTCTCAGGAAGCTGAAGTTCGCCAGCAAATTCAGACAGGAAAGGGGCCACACTGCTGCACCAAGTGTGGGCAGAACTTCACTCTGTCATGCAACCTAAAAAGACACGAGCGAACCATTCACACCGGAGAGAGGCCTTACTGCTGTATGGAATGTACACAGACTTTCAGTCAGTCAATAGGCCTAAAAAGACACCAGCAAAGTCACAAAAGGAAAAAAACACATCTTTGCACTGAATGTGGGAAGAGTTTTTGTTGGTCAGCAGGCCTTAAAAGACACCAGCTAAGTCACACAAAGGAGGGACTGTACCTTTGCACCGAATGCGGGAAGAGTTTCATTCAGTCCGGGGCCTTAAGGAGACACCAGCAAATTCATACAGGAGAGAGGCGGTACCTTTGCACTGAGTGCGGGAAGAGTTTCACTTGGTTACACAGCCTCAGACAACATCAGCGGATTCACACTGGGGAGAAGCCATACAGCTGCACTCAGTGTGGAAAGAGCTTTGTCCTTTCTGAACAACTAAAGGTTCACATGCGAATTCACACAGGAGAGAAGCCATTCCTCTGCACCGAGTGTGGGGAAAGTTTCCGACAGTCTGGAGACCTAAAGCGCCATGAAAGAAAGCACACAGGAGTAAGACCATGCCGCTGTAACGAGTGTGGAAAGAGCTTCAGTCGGCCACAAAGCCTTAAGGCACACCAGTTACTCCACAAAGGGGAGAGACCGTACCGCTGCTCGCAGTGTGAGAAGAGTTTTGCTCGGAATGGGCACCTAAGACGACACCATCAAAAAATGCATTGCTGAGGAATTCATACAGAGATTTATGTAAACTACAATCCCGTAATGGTTACGCATTTTTTATGTGTAATTCGTGCTCTTTTTCAGAATTGAATTGTGAAATTCAGAACATGCATACAGCTATTTATTACTGAATGCTCCCTCCAAGGATAAACGTGGATTTAAAAATCTGCAACCTATGCAACTACTGTCAATGATTTGATTTAAGTGCTTGTTCCTGCACTGTTTAGTCTGCTAAAAACTCATAAAGCTAATAATAAAAAAAACAAAAGAAACAAACGGTATTTGACTTAACATGTTGTTTCAATCAGTGGTTTGAGTAAATTCATGTCTTTTCAAAGAATGACAAAAGTGATTTTTAAGATATTATTTTTTTTTAAATTATTTTCATGGTTAGCCTCATACAGTGGGGAGGACAAGTATTTGATACACAGCCAATTTTCCAGGTTTTCCCACTTACAAAGCATGTAGAGGTCTGTAATTTTTATCATAGGTACACTTCAACTGTGAGAGACGGAAT
>JAOYSI010000695.1:0-13192 GCA_025775065.1 Hiodon alosoides | reverse complement strand
CCCTGGGCCTTAGCACAGAACCACAAGAAGCTACCCTGGGCCTTAGCACAGAACCACAAGAAGCTACCCTGGGCCTTCGCCCAGACCCACAAGAAGCTACCCTGGGCCTTAGCACAGAACCACAAGAAGCTACCCTGGGCTTTAGGTGATACTCCCTAACAGACATGCTGGGATAGAGACACAGACTAACAGAGCATTCGCTAATGACTTTGAAAATGGTCTGCAAACTCCTAGTGTTTCAGTATGACCCTCTGGGATTCATCATTCTGTTTACTATGTGAGCAAAGGTCTTTGTGCAACGGTTGTGGGCGAGGAAGAGTGATTGGGACAATCCTAAACTGCCAACAGATCTTCAAGACACATGGAAATCTTAGGAAAGTAAGTTACCCCAACCTCAAAGCCTTTTTCATTCCCACTGCTATCTACCTTTGGAGACTGACAGTGCAGCACATCTGCTGAGCCTTCACGTTTTCTGTAATGTTTTTGAACAGGATTGTGAAATGGTTGCTTATCCGTCAACACAGAGTGAAGAGGTTTAACACACTTCCTTTTAGTACAAGTGTTGTGCCCAAAAGACAACTATCCATGCCCTGCCTGGAGCTCAATTAGCATGGATTCTATAAATGGAATATTATCCCAAACTTGACCATCAGGATGCAGAATTTGCTATTCTCTTAGGCACTGCCAATTTACTAGCTTTCCAGTGGAAGTTACCGGTAAGTTTACAACCTTCCACCAGAGCTATGCAATGTAGGTGGGTGACTTCTCCACATACAAGCCACAAATTCACATGCGATATATCCAATAGAACACCATGCAGTGACAAAACCACTCCTCAGGGATTTCATTGATCACCTGTTTTATCCTTGTTCAGAGACAGTCACTAAACTGATGGCAATACTGGATCCCACGTGGATCCATAAAATTTAGTTGCACCGTCTTTTATCCAAAGCAACTTACAATTTCCTCATTGATCCACTAATTCAGCTGGATATGTTTACTGAAGCAAATCAGGTTAAATACCTTTCTCAAGGATAAAACAGCTGGGGTGGGAACTTGGTTAAAAGCCTTATCACCTTAACCACTACACCAACAGCTGCTTATACTTCAGCGTCACCAGCTGACCTGTGCCAAATGTCACACAAAAATGGGCACAGCCCAAACTGCAACAGAGAGCAGGTAAGGATGAGGTGCCTAACATTTAATTCAGCAGGCGTGGATTATTTAGGTATTTTTTTGGTCATGATTGGCAGAAGAAGCAAGAAATCCTGGGGAGTCATTTTAAATGCCTTTGCGAAGAGTTTAGCTTAAACTTCTGAATTTGCTGGTTTCCAAAGCCCTGCTTCTTGCTTGCTCTGCATTGCTTCATCTCAGAGCCTGGCAAGCCACCTGAGATCCTTTTAGACTGAGGAACATATTTACATGGAGTCAACAGAGAACTCTGTGAGGCGTTTGATGTCTTGGCACCTGTGATCCAACAGAAGCTGGAAGATTCTAATAAGAAATCAAATTCAAAATTCATACAGCAAATGCCACACAGCAATATGGTTCACGATCCATCCAGCAAATGCCATACTGCGATACGGTGAACATGAGCTGCCATTCAGCCGTATTCCATTGCTTTATTAATATTTTCGGTACGAACTGAGCTACTTGAAATGTGTAAATCAATAACATTAATATACAACATTTTAGTGTTATGTCCGCCACGCGGCACATTGTCACTGTGTAGGTTACATATGCCTAAATACACATATTCCATATTTCAGAGCATGAATTGTAAACATAGCTTTTCATGATAAAAATACTGGCATACATTGGGGTATTAGCTTTTAATATTTAGCAGTAGCCTTTTAAGTCTACATATAGATCTGGAGTTCATTGTGACATGATTGGCACTCATTGGAGAACAGTTAGGAAATACAAATGTTAGGTGTGCTGGCAGCCTTTTGTGTTAAAGAAAAAGAAAAAAAATTAGTAAATTAGTTACTTCACTGTGAAATTTGCCACCCATGTCCAAAGCCCTACTGTCTATAAGTCTACTGAGTTGAAACATCACATTTCTTGCAAAAAGGTGAAAATATCAATTTCCATTTGTTATGTTATGAAAATTGTAACCTGGCAAAACGAAGAGATTGTAATTCTACCGGCTTTCAGCTGCCTTTTCTCTGGAGAACAACATGTGAATACTGTGACGTTGCGTTGCTATATGAAAATATAAACAAAAACAACCCAGACTGGTTCGGTGTCCAGGGTGCTGCAGCCCAGGCAGGTAACTGGCCCTGGGGCGCTGTCCGTGGTGCTGCAGCCCGGGCAGGTAACTGGCCCTGGGGCGCTGTCCGTGGTGCTGCAGTCCGGGCAGGTAACTGGCCCTGGGGCGGTGTCCGTGGTGCTGCAGCCCAGGCAGGTAACTGGCCCTGGGACGCTGTCCAGGGTGCTGCTGCCCGGGCAGGTAACTGGCCCTGGGGCGGTGTCCGTGGTGCTGCAGCCCAGGCAGGTAACTGGCCCTGGGACACTGTCCAGGGTGCTGCTGCCCGGGCAGGTAACTGGCCCTGGGGCGGTGTCCGTGGTGCTGCAGCCCGGGCAGGTAACTGGCCCTGGGACGCTGTCCAGGGTGCTGCACCAAATGTGGCTGTGTATTGATCCCATTGATAGATTAGGTGTTTGTTTATTATGATCTGATCAGAAGTAGCAGATGAGCGTGACTTGTTTACTGCTGGCAGCAATTCCACAGGTTTAATTTCAGCAAAAGTGGAGGTTGTGTACACAATAATTACTTTTAAATTTAGGGGAATTTGGGAATCTTAAAGCATCAGGGTATGCTGGAGCCAGATTGTAACAACAAACAAAACAGCATAACACTAGAATTTATAAAGAAACGTGTAATGATTATTCACAGCACATGTAACTATAGTTTGGTGCATTCCTGACTTATTATTTTGAATTTTTATTATAGATTATAAATTATGTTTGTAACTTCGCCATTCTTCCAACATTTTCTTTGAAACCGGCAAAAGGGCATTTGTTTAGGTACTTGATATTTGATCTACTGATTATACTTACATCAATACCATCTGCCTTACAATTATTCATACACTATGTTTACAACATAACCAAATCATTATAGAGTCATAAAAGAAAACTGGTTATACAAATATGACTACAGCATTTACCGATATATAATAAAAAGGTTAAAAAAAAACTAAACAAAAAGCAAAGCAAGCTACAAGTAATACATTGAAAAGACAGTAATAACAAGGTAAACAAGGTAAATAATGGATAAAGCATAAAAAGATGTACAAAAAATACAACATATAAAAGAAGATTAAAGCAAAACAAGAGAACAGTGATATTAGGAATAGTTGTATATCAATAAAAATAAAGGTAAACTAGAATATAATTGATAATTGATTGGGCCTCTGATATGTTTGGGCATGGCGTTCCAAAGTCTGGGGACATAAAATGAAAAGGCTGTCTCTCCACCTCTCATATGTATTACTTTAGGAATGTGTTCACACAGCAAGTTTGCTTGAGCTGAGTTTAAGCTGCCATTCGGCTGGTAATCAGATAGCAGCTCTGTATTCAGGTGCAGAATTATTCTGGGCTTTAACACTAAGTAGAAGAATCTTATAATCTATTCTAAAATACAGTCAGCCAATTCGGCGATTACAGTATGGGTGTAATATGTCTTGTGACGAAAGTGAGAGCCAATCTCTCTGCAACCAACTGGGTGAGAAATTGCTTTAATCTGGCAGAATTTCTATAGTGAAAAAAGTCTTAGTTATATTTTTGACACGGATTAGGTAGTTTAAGTCAGAATCACTCCAAAGGATCATAGTAATTTGTCTCTTTTTATTTTAGGTCCAATTACTAAGACTTAAGTCCAATTACTCAGTTTTGTTGAATTGGAGAACGTTGTTTGATATCTAAATTTAATGTCTGTGAGTTTTCACTACCAGGTAACACTGCTAAATAAATACAGTGTTAGCATAGCTGTGGAAGTTAACACTATGTTTACTGAGGGAGCATGTGCAATGAAAAGAGTACAGGGCCATGAATTGATTCCTGAGGAACCAACCTAAAACTGTCTTTCTGACAGGTATGATTTCAACCACCTTAAAACTATGTCAGACAGGTTAACCCATTTCTCAAGATGATCAGTTAAAATATATTGTGATCAACAGTTTGAAAAGCTGCGCTCAAATCTATTAAAACGAGAACAGCTACACCACCAGTGTCAAAAAACAGAATCTTGTTTTCACTCAAAAAATCACAAAATTGTTTATTTGAAATTGATCAGAAATTCAAACATCAAATAACAATTAACAATTCAATCTGCAAGACACTTAAATACATCTTTGAAGAAACTCAGGAGAATAGGGTCAACAGAACTACAGAAAGTAGCAGGATGACATAGCATTTGCATGAAAATACCAATCGTATGTTTAATCAATCCAAAACAGCTATTAAGGTGGATTTTGTTTTAACACTTTGATATATTTCATCTGATTATTATATTTAATTTTTTCCTGGAAGCATGTTGCAGACTCTTCACACATGGATGGAGAAGCAATATCAAATTCAGCTTGGATTGAGTAGACAATTTTTTAGGATTATCCTTATTTCCATTAATTATCTGACACCCTTAAGATCAAGAATAGAGGAGACTGAAATGTTTAAGCCTATATAAATAACAATGTCCAATGTATGGCCTTTCTTTGTGTGTTGGCCCAGTTACATTCTGTTTAAAATTGAGAGAGTTTAGCAGGTCTATGTAATCTATAGCCTTGGAATCTAATTCATTATGAACAAGGAAGTTTAAAGAGAACGTTTTACGAGAACTCCACTATAATCAGTTGATACAGTAGAAAGAAATTCTGAGAATTCTGGGAGAAATTCTGAGCTTGGCTTCAAGATGAGCATTAATTAGAAGACCAGGGAAAACACATTTGAAGAGACTGGAGAAGATATTCGAAAGCATAGAAAACTCACAGAAATCAAAGTCAAAAAAAAAAAAAAAATCAAGGTCAAAGTCTCTGCATAAATTTTTGCAAGGCCACCACCTCTCCTATTCTGTCTTATTTTAAGTGAAAAAGTAACTTTAGAGGGGAGGAATCTATGAGAGAGACTGCTCCGTCTGGCCAATCCAGGTTTCAGTTAAAAATATTAAAGAGTTTCAGACCACTGTCCAAGCTTCCCTTTCTATCTAATGCACTTGAAAAAGCTGTTGCTCAACAGCTAACTGCATTCCCAGAAGGTAATAACAACTATGACTCTTCAGTGTCGAGCAGACCATGGCTTACGAGACCGCACTTATTAAAGTTTTCAATGATATCCTTATAGCCTCTGAAAACGGCCCTTTATCTGTACTAGTACTAGACCTTGGCACCATGGACCACCAGATCCCTTTGTATAGACTTGAATGCAATATTGGTGTAAAAAAGAACTGCTCTCTTCTGAAAATGATGACGTTTCAGATTAAAATAAAGTTAGATATAGTTTCCTACAGGGCTTGGTTTTAGGTCCCCTACTGTTCAACCTATACAGGTTACCACTAGTAAACTTGAGATTTCCACTGCTATGCAGATCTTCACAGAGCTCTATTTTATTATCTTATGATCTTGCCCCAAGGACGTAAAACACTGACTTTTTTACTATTAAATTCTGGGAAGAGGAGTTTGTTGAGTAGTTGATGGCTACTCAGTGTCTCCAACTTTGCTTATCAAAGACCTTGGGCTAACAGTTAACCCAGATCTCTCATTTGAACACCATATTAAAATTACAACAGTGCAGTTTCTTTTCTTATCCATGATTTTGTCTCCTGTAGACTGGACTAATTAAATGCCCTTTCTTTCAGGCAGCCCACAGACTGTGAAAAAAAACAAAATGCTGCCAAAATGATTTTAGTCAGAGCAAAAAACAATGTCCACATCACACGAATCTTAGTACAACTTCATTGGTCACGGATAGAGCACCATGCTGACTTTAAAGTGTTACTTCTCACTTCTAAGGCACTAAATGGTCTTCGGCCTTTGTATTTAAAAGAGCTCCTATACCAGCACAATTCCCTAGAGATTGCTCTGGTCACAGAGATTACTTTGCTTACTGTCTCAAGAGTCGCAAAAGCTAAATCAGGTAGGCAGACCTTTTCATACCGATTCCCTCAACTATGGAATAATCTATCAACTTTGTCAGGGAATCAGACTCAGTAGTCTCACCATTTTCACCCATATTACGTATCTGTTCAACTTGTCATTTAGCCATCTTGGGCGCGGAGAGAGAGGGTGGAACTTGACTATAGAGCTTTCCTTGCTGTCACCTCTCTATCAGTAGGCCCACCCTCGTTGGTCTGACTTTGCTCTTAGGAGGTGGGAAAGACTCTGACCACCTTCATGGCTCTTTACCTTCCCCTGCACCTCACCATGTTATTTTAATTTGTATGCTGCCATAGTTTATACACACACACTGAATTAATTTACTCTACCGGCCCTTGTTTGTCTACTTTCCAATTCTGCTTTTCTTGTGTGCTTTTCGTCCCGCTCTCCCTGCCATGGGAGAGGTAAGCGTTGTCAATCTGATAAGAGGTATCATCACCAGTGTAGTCCTGGAACACTTCTGAGGGTTTCAAATCCACTCACCACCTCACTGTTTGCTTTAGTTTGTGTGTGTCTATTATTTTCCAGGAGTTTTCTCCTTTCCCTTTGAAAAAAATGTTTTCAGTGGTCTGAAAAACGTATTGAAAATGTATTTCAAGCCCGACCCGCACTGAGCCTTTTGAAACAAAGCCCGAGTCCGGCTGAGTTAATTGTCAGAAAATTCTGCTTCCCTGATGGGGTTGGACACCTACAAACCACTTCTTGGTCTTATTGAATGGTCGACAATGAAAAGATTAAATAAATAAATATATGTTGACATTAATAAATAGGAGAATAAAAATATAAATATATGTACCATTAGTGTATTACAGAACCAGTGCTTTCTGCGCTGCCTGTCCCAGAAAGTATCAAGTTGTCGACAACTCTGTGACCTGCACCATTTGTGTAGCCAGACATTTATGAACGGGAGTCAACTTAATTTCTAACAACCCTGGTTGAACGCTGGGATAGGATCAGACGCTATGACAGTTTTGTCGCTATCCTTAATTATTTTACACGGAGTTGCAAAATTACTTTTAAGAGTTTGCGTCTTTTTATTTTGTGTCGTTTTAACCAGCGTGAATTACTACCGTTTTGATACTTCCTTTATTATAACATGGATGTTATTCCTGATGAGCGATGTCGTTAACTCTGGAACCAGGGAATCAATGGACGTTGGATTTTGTATTGGAAGTCAGGTTCACTGATAATGGAGTCTCAAATTAAAACAAGCTCTTCCCTGTCCTCTGTTTCCTCGAGTCCACAGTGAGTGGGGAGAACCATGTGGAGACATTATGTTTTGGTGGACTTGGCTGAGACCGTCATTTAACTCCACCTTGCACCTTAACTCACGTATCCCTCAATGTACTTGAGCAGGTTGAGCAGGTAGGGGCGTGGAGACTGCTTCTGTCCTGACTGTTTCGCCGAAACACGTTAATTCTAGTTCATCATGTATTGTGGCATTTTCTTTGCGAGAAAGTTCTCGACACATTTGTTGCTCCTGGAAATCTTCACTTTTCCAGAGGTTTCGGAGATGATGCTAATACATGGCACTCAAACAAGTAAATAAAAACCAATAAAACAAATAAATGACAAGTAGTTTGACCTGCTGCATAATCATACTACTATCTGACCGCTCCACTGTCTATTTGAGCGTACTGCTGTCTGTCTGACCGCTCCACTGTCTATTTGAGCGTACTGCTGTCTGTCTGACCGTTCCACTGTCTATTTGAGCGTACTGCTGTCTGTCTGACCACTCCACTGTCTATTTGAGCGTACTGCTGTCTGTCTGACCACTCCACTGTCTATTTGAGCATACTGCTGTCTGTCTGACGACTCCACTGTCTATTTGAGCGCACTGCTGTCTGTCTGACCACTCCACTGTCTATTTGAGCGCACTGCTGTCTGTCTGACCACTCCCCTGTCTATTTGAGTGCACTGCTGTCTGTCTGACCACTCCACTGTCTATTTGAGCTTACTGCTGTCTGTCTGACCACTCCACGGTCTATTTGAGCGCAAGTCAAAAAGAATAAAATGACATTAGCAAATCATATTAAAGAAGTCTTTTCAAGTGCAAAATATTTCATTATTTTTCATGAAAACTTTTGCTATTATGAAAATAATTCCCAAAGTGGATTTTGCACAAGCAGAAAAAAAGAAGAGAAGGTCCAGACGGCGCCCCACCTGATGTTGAGAAGGAATGCCATTAACAGGTGCCATAGACGCTTAATGGACACATATCCTCCACGCCCTTATATTCACAGAGAGATGAGAGAAACCATAAATGCTGAAGTGTCAGATTTACACTGGCAAGGAAGAGAAGAAAGGACTAAATTATATCCAACTGAACAAGGGCTTCTGGTCTCCCAGGAAATTACTGATCCCGTGGCAAATGGGGGTGTGGAGTGGGGGCGGTGTGCACGGTGAAATAATGACTTGAACATTGAAAACAACAGGAGCTGCAGCCCCATCTGTCTTTTGCATGTGAAAGAGGGTGGCTGACAGAGATCAAGAGAGAAAAGAGAGGTGTTGTGTGTCTGTTATACCCCCTCTGTCGATCCACGGGGACTGACAACCCAGAGGTTTGATTAAATCAATGCACCAGGGTTGCAGGCCTACCCCCAACACACTGCAGCGCTCAGCATTAATCAAATAACATTTAAAAAAAAACATTGACTTTGCATTGGATTTTGGTGGCAATTACAAAGACAGACCTATAGACAGCCCCAGTGAAGCAGGCTGCGTTGAGAGGGTGATATCTATAACAGCTGCTGTTTTTATACAGACATTCCTACTAATATTGAGTGGGACTGGGGTGCGTTTAAAATTATGTACCTATAAAAATATTTGTGTAGATATGTCAACGTGTTTAAAACATGAAAACTACATTAATATATAGCTTAGTGTGTGGTAACTAAGGAGCAACACAACAGAATAAAGTTCGAGATTTTGTGTTTCTAGTCCTATAAGGTAGGAAAACTAGGACAGGTGCCCCATGTAAGTGTGATCCGAATTAGTGTGGATTCTCACAATAGACATTCAGGTTAGAAGGAAGTGAAGCTGGCTCAATATTTGTGCTGAAGTAAAACACAGGTATGCACTTTCTCACGTTGTTTCGGTTTGTCTGACTGTCGATAGAAAGGCTAAGAGCACCCCAGAGAAGAAGACAGGAGGTATAATATAATGTCCTGTGTGTGCAATACAATGCAAGCCTAGGGAAGACCAGCGGCTGTTGAAGCCTTGTATTTGCAGAACAGATAAATGGCTCGTAAACAAAAGTAGATTCCCGAGCCACAGCGGAGCTGTGGAACAGCTGGAGCTGCACCGTTATTTTTTTTCCGAGACATTAGGATGACATCTGTGTACTGGTTAAACAGCTTGCGAATATGCTGATAAAACCAGAAGATAATTTATGGTACCATGAAGCAGACTTCACCTTGGGTTATTATCTAAAAATATTTATTGCGGAGTGTGGAAACGCCTTAAATTAAACCATTTATGGATGGCTTTAAAAAAATAATAGTTAGCTATGCACTTGTAAAATAAGCCACCTCAGGAAAGGAGTCATTTTGCTCCCACAAGCCAGCCAAACTGAAATACATGCAGAATTTTAAAATTCTATATTATTTCCACTCCTTGACTTATGTTCCTCCCTAAATATCTCACATCCGGTCTGTGGGAATTCCAAAGGGAAGGTGTCTTAAAAGGGAGACCAGCCGGATTTTATAGTGGCTATTTTGAAGGTTTTCAAATTTAACAGACGCTACAAAATTATGATGTTTGACTCATAAAAATGATGAAATAAGTTGTATTGACTGGAGTCCTGTAAATTAACCAGTAACTTTGTTTAGCTGTGTTGCCTCTATGTGCGGCTTTTGATCAGATTTGATTTATAATAGCTTATCCCCCAACAGCACTGTAAACGAGAGGTAGATGCTTTCCTGGGGCTTATTTAAACTTATACACATCACTTATTTACACTTTTGTTTACAATGCCCAGCAGCTCTTCGTTCTCTTCCCACAGTTCTGATACAGTTCTGACACAGTTCTGCAAGATTAACAGGGAGAGAGGAGATCATTTTAATCTGAGAATCTGAAGGTGAATCGCCAGAGGTTCCCCCCCAGTGTTTGCATTTGCTTATCGAACCATCAGATGATTGGCCAGATAACAAACCCGCACGCAGCATATCGCCGTCTTCCCCCGCCCCATGCCACCATTTTTTTTCTCTTGTTTTCATAATGAGCCTTAAAACTGAGTAATTCCTTAATTCCTCGTTTACTGTCCCGCTGGCAGGGCCGCAACCAGCAACCAGAAACCAGGACAAAACGGTCCTCTCCTGTCCTGTTTCTCATTCATTTATGTGGTCATAACTTCTGAATCATCATCTCTGGGGAAGGGACCAAGACAACACAATCCTCTGTGATCTGTGCTGTTGTTGTTCCGTGGTCAGTCTTAAAGTATAGAAGGCGCTGCAACCCGATCGCCCCCCACCCCCAACACACATTACATAAACACTATTGTCCTCCTGGACTCTTCTAATAGTAAAACAATCCTGCACCTGGGTGTGTGTCTATGTATTTCCCTAGACAGAATATTTAAGTCTGTGGAAAGCAGAGACAACCCCAACCATTTCCTGGTGCTAAATTTTCTTATCTAAATGCGTTGCTCTCTTTTTCTTAAGCCAAAAAACTTGCTATGAATTTAAGGAGGTAAGCAATGGTTTTCCAGTTCAGGAAAATGGAAGGGAGAGGGAGGGGGTCACCGGGGTCACTTTTAATAATGAGGTCGTGCTGGCTCGCCAAATAGATACGGTTTTACCTGAAGTGAAAGACTAGGCTACTCCTAAATGAACTACCAGACAACTACATAACTCATAAAATATTAGTATTTACTAACCAATACAGATAATTATATTGCCGATCCACTGAACTAACTAAAACTTTAATAAAGTTTCATATTACCATCTACAGAATGCATCAAAATGCATTCTGTAGATGGTAATATGAAACTTTATTAAAGTAGTGTAACCCTGAAGCCTTAGTATAGCCTAAACCATGGGCCGTAATGCGGTAACTTCACTGACTTTGGTTTAGGAGTTGGAACATTACATTACAATTAACTTTTATCTCAGTTTGTTAATAAGGAGGCATGTATAAAAAACATAGTATACCTGTACAAATGATTACAGGCTTTTGCTCTTATTTCATATGGTCTGCATGTATGCAGTAACTCACAATCTGAAAAACTTTGAAAGTCCTAAGAGATGGCAGCATTGGTCGTTGACATTGCGTTGTTTACGTTTGCTTGAGCTTGGGCTGAGGCCCGAATGTGTGAATTTCACTTTTGTCTAGGCCTTTGCCATTTTGTTTTCATATACGTTCGCTATATACGAAAAATATCCTGGTCACTTCCCTGAATATAAAAAAACGAGTGCATGTTTACAATGAAATGAGGAGAAAATTGTACTAAGATTTTTGTGTGTGTGTGTGTGTGTGATACTGAATTACATGTATGTGTGCACATAGGTGTTTGCTGCTGTGAATAGTATCTGTATGTGGGCTCTCACCCGAGTATGTGTGTGTATGGTGGGTATTGGTGCTTATCTGATATTCTGACAGAATTTGTTTTTGGTATTGTTATCAAGCATTTTACACTGAATAGAAACTATTTTAATGATAGCAGATCAATAGCAGATCGAGAACATTATTGGGCAATGGCACAGTGGCATCTATTTCACTACATAAAAGCGAGAAGCCAGAAATACTTACCCCATCAATGATCTGGGAACGTTACTGCAATCTGTGCTAAATGTTGCCGAAGTGTCTGTAGTGGATGTTTTTCACAGTGGGAATGTTCTGTAATTCCATGCATGCCTGTTTCCGACTGCCAGTTTCCTAGCGTGTGACCCAAGCCCAAAGGAAGGAGCAATCCCACACATCAGTCCCTCAAGGTTGTGGCCTTGGCTGCTCCCCGTAGCCCCACCACCCCCACCCCCACACCACGGTTTTGGGTAATGACATCCAACGAGTCCCTGCTGTGCGCCTGGCCATTGCATCCTGACAGCTGCGGCAGACATTAAAGGCCTCCCCTGACAGACGTGGGGTTGGGAGAACGAATAAGATTTGTTGCTCCTGTAATGAAAAAGATTTATTAATGCCTACTGAAAAAATCGACTTTAACGAAACCCAGAATGCTAATGGCCCCATGCGGTGTCATTGATGTGAAGGTTTTAAAGATTTTCTTTTACATCCTTTTATATTTTGTTATATCCCTATGCATGGATTCATGTCCTGCCCTCTGGTTCCATTTGCCTTTTGCGAAATTCTCCTTAATGCCTGGTAGTATGAGGGTCCCTCCCCGTCTCCCGGTGGGGTCGCCGTCCCCTTAAACCAGTTAGGCTGCATTTTCCTTCTTGGAAAGGAGGTGGCTCAGCCCAAACCGGGAATATCTGGGCTGGGTCAGTAGAGCTAAGGAACCAGATGTGACTCTGTCATATGCTGAAACTGGGTCAGATGTTTTTGCGAGATGTGACTGGTACTGAGGCAAGGTCTTTTGGGGAGGCTGGCATGAAAATACATGTCCCTCATTTAGATACTCACCATTACCCATGATTCTTTGCACCCTTGTGGGGGATAATGTGTGGTATATGAAGCAGATAGGGTTATCTCTACATCTGGTACCAGTTATTTCTGCTCTGAACCAGTTTGCTGCTGGGCAGACTGGGTGTTAACATTGTGTAGGATCTCTTGGAAACCAGTGTCCAGTGTGTCTTAATAAATTAAAAACAGATGCGTGTATTCTGTATGTTTGCAGATTCAGGGGTGCACTATCACTGCTGTTCTGTTTTTTTACCATGGGTTTACCGCAGATCTGTTAAAATTATGGAGGAGAAATACAATCAGCAATAAATGCATAGATTGTTCTTACATCAGTTTGTACATATGAGCGTCATTCACGTGCCTGTTTGGTTTACCTTTAGCGTGTGTGTGTGTGTGTGTGTGTGTGTGTATGTGTGTGTGTGTGTGTGTGTGTGTGTGTGTGTGTGTGTGTGTGTGTG
>JAOYSI010000692.1:0-17924 GCA_025775065.1 Hiodon alosoides | reverse complement strand
TATATATACACATTTATAATTTGGGTCTATAATTTGGGTCAATTATGGCTGTTGTCTCGCTTTCACTGTCGGTCTGTAACAGCTAATAGAATCTCCAGATCAGGTTTTACAGGGCTAATGAAAACAGACACCCAGTTTGTCGCACCCAAACTGGCACCCAGTTTGGTTGTGGAGTTTTTCTTTCTTCTTCCATGGAACCTGGACACATCATGTCCTTATTTTGAGAAAAGCGAGCCATCCTCTCCTCAATGTGTAGAACTAATGACATTACTGGTTCACTGAAAGCGGGCAGACATCCAGGAATCGATTTTTGGAAACTTTGTTTCACCGCACAAAGCTCAGACGCTTGGGCGGAAATGGAATTAGACCTGACCAGACTTTGTGCCCTCTGAGCAGACACAAAAAAAAGGGTTTTATGTTTGATCCTTTTCAAACCCTTTAGATTTCATTTTAAAAACTTTGTTTCAAGGTGATAGATTTTAAATTTAATTGCTTTGCCTTACTCTGCTGTTCGCTTGGTAATCAATGCTGCTTGCAACCACCAGATAACATGTAGTTCTTCATTTTTACAGGTTATAAGGAAATGCTAATATTCAGAACAAAAAGTCGAGGTGCGGCCGTGAGGGTAATCTTCTGGCTTGTCATAGCCAAACAACATTTTCATTTGATAGCATTTCAAGACGGTGCCTCTGTGAAAAGCCTACTCTGCTGTCAAGTTAAAGGATAATCCCTGTTTATGAAAATCCCTGATAACCCCTTACAGCCCCCTTCACTATGGGATAACACTTATACGATGATGTAATTGCAAAACTAAAAAGCCAATAGGAAGATTTTTTTTTTTTTAATAGATGGATAACCAATCACACAGCTGGATTGTCCTTTTCCTTGTGTACAATTTAATTTTAAATTCCATTATGTTAAACAAGTTGCTGCAAAAACGTTCTGTAAGAAAATGACTGGAAACAAGATAAAAGAACAGTGTTAATTTTTCCGAAAGAACAATTCCCTGGTCGATCTGAAATACTTTACTGAGGATTTTATCCATGTTTTGCTTTTACTGTTCTCTATCCCTGTGGTCTAACTTGTGAAATGGGCTTTCCTGTAACTCCTCCTAATGGTGGATTAATAAAACACTGTGGTTTACAGATTTAATTAATGCAGCAGGATGTAGAATTATGAGCATTTTTTGAGCAGACTATTAGTTTTAACCCAAACGGAATCTATGGGGGTTATGGGAGTGTTGAGTAAGTTTTCTCCTAAGTCCACGTGGAGTTTAGGGAGAGGTGAGGGATGGTTTTGAGTGGGAAAAGCTCATAGGTGTCCCAGGGAAGCCTTTTGCGTGCTTGTTGAGATGGAAATGTGTAGTAAGTCCCATGAGGGACACATATAAATTTAATAGGCCTTCAGTTGCCCCATTAAAAGAGGCCTCTTCGATCCACCAGAATAGAGAACTAAGTCATTTTTTCCAGAGAAATGTAACTACATGCATGAACTATATATTCGCTTCTGCATAGTGGGTATGTATGTGTGTGTTTTTTTTCTGTGAGTCCCTATGTGTGGAGTTGTGTAGATGAGGCCACAGACACATGCAAACTATAAGGAATATATTTAGATATAAAGAGAAGTGTACCATGGTCAAAGAAGCCAATAAAGATTTCGCTCTCTTAATTGCAGGAATACACTGGTACACTGTTGTTTCAAATAATCGTTGTAATTATCTTTTAGCTAACAATATAACAATAATAATAATAATACTAGTAGCATTAGTATAAGTAGTAGAAGTATTAGTAGAAGTATGAGTTGTCGTGGTAGTAGTGGTTGTAAGTTGTGGTTGTTCTTGGCAGTTTTCCGTTAAGTCCTTTAATTAAACCACAACTTTTATCATTTGTTTTCCTTTCTGCCTCTTTCCATAGCCCTTCATGGGTGATAATTACTGCGATGCCATCAACAACCGAGCATTTTGTAACTACGATGGTGGAGACTGCTGTCACTCCACTGTCAAGACTAAAAAGGTAAGCTGAAATGTATTTTTTATATCTCACACTGTTGCCATTGGATATTGGAAATAATTTTCATGAGAACAACATTGTATCGGTTTTTCAGGTTTAACTGTACCTGTGGGTTGAAAGTTCATGAAAGCTGACTACCCCCTCACTAGCCTCTAGGATTATTTAATGGAAGTGTGGGTAACAATAGCAAGTGCAGCTATGGAGACATACTCTAGTTTTCAAAAGTATACAAATTTACTTTAAAAAAACATGCCCCAATGACAGATTCATTATTCTCGTGGTTGATTGGTCAGCATGAAATTTCCAGATGACAAACCTTGCACTTTCACTCCCGACAATTCCTGATCAGGAATTTCTTCTTTCTGTTACGATATTATTGTCCTCAGTCTTTTTGGTAAACCCATTCACATGACCCGGTTTGTGCTTACAGGCGATATATGTGGCCTCAGAGGTATTAGAGGAATTGAAAGCAAAGGTACAGAGTCTGTGACAAGTGTCACTATGTGGGTTAACATGCTGAATTATTATTTGCATCCTGCCGAATTAGCCATCCTTAGAATAGATGAAGAAACATATATGGTTAATGTAGTTAGAACCATTGGTAAAAACTGTGTATAATCCAACTACTTCAGCGCAGATGAACACCGATTTTTCAGGGTATTTCTTTATAGTTCTTCCATTTCGATTTTTATTCTCTTTAGCAGAAAGTGTTGATTATTTTAACAAAAAACATAAATATATACTGCTTCATAAACAAGAAGTCCTATCCTAGGAGATTTTTTTGGAAAATTTGGAGAATTTGGAAACAAGGAAAGGAGGGTAGTGGGAGTTTTCTGACTTAGTGCAATGTTTTACGAGGTTTTCCATCCTACATTGTCTCCAGTAGCAAAAAGTGATTAAGCTAAAAGCTGTGGCATTTCATGAAACTTAGTATCAAATTTTATGATAGCTTCAAAGCCTCCTTGTAACGGGTGTCGTCGAGATTGAGGAGCCATTTAATGACCGTGGTAACCGTTAGCATGTCTTGTTCCCCGCAGAAAAGCTACAAATAAAACAGTCTAGGGGCAAAGTTGAGGGACACTGCGTTCCCTTTCAGTGACTCACTCTGTTTCTGTGCGCATTACTTTAAGAAAGGTCTGTCTTTTAACATGTACTTAATATATTTAAATCTGTTTTGTGAGTGAAAACATTCTCTAAAAAGTACAAAAAAAAAAAAAAACATGATATTTTTGCATGTTTTCTTTGGAACAAGATGCTATATTTAAATATTTAAAAGCCAAGGTCAGATTTCATTATCAGTTATGCATTTAATTCTCCATTTTAATTTTTTGAACTCCTCAGTTCTCTTTTATTTCATAGTGGGGGCTGCCAAAATTCGCACACCCCTTCACCCCTCATTTGACTCAGAGATGTTTTCAATGGCTGCTGCTCTCACTATTCCTGGAAGTTCACAGTTCACTTCATTTTGCATAATTTGTGATTCTTACTGACCAGACGTATTTAAGAAATTAAGATTGATCATATTCCATAAAAACATATTATTTTCCAGAAAATCGTTTGGGAATACTCTTACAAAGTACTTATACGTTAAGATGACTCATCGAACCTTAACTCCGAACGCCAGAAATACATTGTATCATAGACGCCAATGCCAGAATTCAATTAAAACTTTGACCCACCCATTAATTCTGGTTTCAGACCTTCCATGGATAGTACTTATTCAGGATGCTTAATGCAGCTCCACAAGGAACCTATTTGCACTATGAATGTCATTTGTCTTCTGTGAGTGGGCCACAGTTCTGTGTCATATATACTTTAATTAAATATAGGCTGTTTTGATGTTGAGTTCACATTAAGGCAGGCACTAATTTAACTGTATGTAGGGGTGCGTTCCCTCCGCTAGAAGAATTCAGGGAAATGGCCTGTGTTCATGAAATGTTCACTGACTACAACTGTGTGTTAGTCTGATTGACTAAGACAAATACAAGACCAGCTTAGAGGTAGTTAGACAATATGACATATAACGATAGTTATGTAATATGACATAAAACGATAGTTTTTAAAGTCATATTTCTCAAATAAATATGTTTGCATATGTTGCATCAGCATTGCTTTTCTGTTTTTCTGTTGATGGGCACTAGTAACTTACAGCAGGACAAATATCCCTCACCTCAGAAACACATTTGACTGTTTCTTAAAGGGAGACTGTACTGATATGTATATATGATATACTTAAAATATTAATTTATCCTTAAAAAAATATTGAAATGTGCTTGATATGGGTTATTCACATTTTTATAAAATATACCAATATCTTACAGCACCCCAACATTTTTAAATGCCGTTTTTGGGGATATAACATTTTCCCAATATGCCAATCAATATTACTTGAAATATTCTCTACCAGTAATGAATGACTTTCAGATATTTTTCCTTCCTTATCTCTTTATCCTATTATGTACAATTTTCACTAATTTAAGATACCGAGGGCCAACAGAAATGTTAATTTAACAGAATGGGGCCCTTCTTATATCCAAAAACTTAAAACTACAGATTTTTCTTATTTTTATTTATTCATATATTACAATTTAGAGAAAGAGAAACTAAAACAATCAATGCACCTGACCATAATCAAAATTAAAAAGGAAGGGTTCTTAAACGAGCTCTTGCAAATCACAAAAAGTGCTTGTTTGAGGTTTTGCTTTGAGGAGAGATGAAAGAGTTGTCTTCTGTCTTCTTATGTAGGATTCAGTAGGCAACATGCTACCAAAGGCAATGGTATTTGTAATAGGCTGTGTGCATTAATGAAAAGGTTGGCACTAAAAAAAAAATTCCCCACGTGATTAGCAGCAAGATCAATACAAAGAGTGTTTTATTATTTTTTTTAATGTCTGAAAAAAACGTGTTGCGGCATACTGGGCATGAGTGGGGATGGCTATACCTGGACCCCGGCTTTTGTTGGCCTAGATGGGTTTAAACTACATTCATGCATTTCTATGAAACAACTGTACTGTCACGAGCGTATGTATGTAACCAGACTGCATGTATCTATCTAAATGATTGCTGTCATGTCATTGTTTTGTAACTGTTTTGGAATGTGCACCAGCATGCACCAATACTGCATGACAAGACACAAATACATGACCAGAGCTCCTGAAAAACAAAGCTCCAACCTTTTCCCCTGCCTGCCGTCTCTTTTACGTGTAAACAGAGCGTACTGAATTATCCAGTGACAGCTAAGTGGTGAGGAATCCCCTTCTGACTACTGCACCTCTCTGGTGGGGAAGGGGGGAGCCACTCCAGGTTTTCCCAAAACTCTTGAACAATTTTTTTTTTTTTGGAGAGTTTTCTTTTGGCGTGCCAGCATTCCCCGCAGAATACACAACATGCAGAGAAACATCTTGTAGCTGCATTTTGACCAAACTATTAAAATTTAAATGCTGTTGTAAATCATACAGGAACTTATAAACTGGGGGGCCATTAGCGTCTTCACGCCACAGGATTACCCAAGCAAATAATAAAACAAATTGAACATCCTCCTCCGTTCAAACACAGCGCCCGTGTCTGCTGGCAAAACGGCTGCAGGAGCCTGCCCCGGCTTCCCGGCTGAAAGAGGAGAGGGCTGGAGGGGAATACTACAGATTCACAAAAGAAGAATTTTGTTTAAAAAAGCAGTGGATAATACAATAAATTAAGTAATCACAACAGACTAGCAAGACGGCAGAGCTCCCGCAGTGTCTTTCTCTCAGTGGACTCGGTCCAGACTCACAGCATGAGTGTAAAGCACACCGCTTACATGACAGTTAAATATAGATCTTTGAATCATGCGAGTTTGCAAAGCTAAAACCAGGGGTCAAACTGAGAAATGATAGCAGACGAGGAGAAAAAAAAAACATTCTTCCAGGACAAACAGATAGGCAGGAGGGCTATAAACTCACAGGATTTCGAAACAGTTCCCGATTGACAATTCAGGGACCTCTCAAAATTGAGTGAATAAAGCAATGTGTGGTTCTTTATTGTAAGTCTTGCTTCTAGAAGGGGCAGTGATTGTCAAAATATGAGTGGTAGCTTGAACAGCAGAGCTGCAGTTTTGGATGGGTCGAGCATTTCCAGGCCCAACGGCCGAGGCTGTCACAGCACACATCAGGCTGACCGCCAGATTTTGTCTCCACCAAGGTCATTTCCTCCCAAATGCACCGTCATTGAGGGATACAGCATTCTATGGCCCTACTGAGCAATTAGATGAGGAGGGAAAAAAAAAAAGACCTGACCTGTCGATGGCCGCTGTGCTTTTGGGGAAAGTTTGCGTCATTGTTGTTTTTCCACCCACACCTATCAGTCTGAAAGCGCTGCAGATGAGCTGGGCCTCCAGTGGAAGCGACGCATTTGGAATGAATCATAATGTTCACCCTCCACAAATGCGTTTTGCACATTACCTGGTGGATTGCTCTCCAGTAAAAACCATGAAACCAACAAACAGTACTGAGTTTGCTGGCCTTGTGTAAAAGCAGATGGAGTAAAGGGGCCCTTATTAAACAGACTATTTAATTAAAACAAACACAAACAGATCTGCTTGTTAAAGAGTGGACCTCTCTTTCACACCGGTGTGTCTGCATCTGTTAAGACGCAAGGACAACACCTCCCAGCCTGGGGCACAAGAGAGTCATAGAAACCTAGACATTTCAGACACATGCACATGGCAAGTAAGCTGGGTCTGTGCTGCATGAGAGCATGTGCTCTCTGTGAATGGGGAGAAGGCAGTGGTCTGGAGGTATAGATTTAAGTGAACTGTGTGTGTGTGTGTGTGTGTGTGTGTGTGCTCATCCATTTACATGTACTTATTTCTGAAACATCCACTCCTAAGGTAACAAACATAGGACATACAAATATCCATGCAGACGAACAAGGCTTCACACACCACAATTGCTTTAATGACTTGACTTGAAAGCCAACCCTTGCATGCTGATAAGTTGTGGCACTTAGAAGCTACTTGTAGTGTAGGCATTTTGCGCTAAATGCAAATGTGCCACTAAACCGTCCTTAATCACTTTATTATTTCATTCTGAACATATTTTTTGTGGAGAACGAAGTGTATTGTTTTAAACTGAAATCTCTGTTTGAGTGTGTGTGCGCACCTGAGGGGAATTTGTTTCGAGTAACAGGCCAATGTGTCAGGAAGTCTTTGCCGCCCTCCCCCCTGCTGTGTCTTCAGCCCTTAAAGTACTAGTAGCAGCAGTGGGAGACATTTGCCTCCTTAGCCCTTAATGGGTTGTGGATCGTGTTCTGTAACATGAGCTGCTTGATCATATGGGTGTTTGTTTGTGTAAAATACTAACAGGGACATTTTTGGTATGTCATTAAAATTGTGGACTGACATGATTTTTTACAAAATGGGAAAGTGGTTAGTTTATGGTAGCATAATTTTACGATAACACGCTCAAATCTGCCTAGACGTAGCCCGCTAGTATTCTCAGAGTTTTCCCACAATGCTCTGTGAAGAATTGTGACCTCAACTCCTTTTACACTGGGCAGCTACCACTACACTTTAAGCAAGACCGCCCAGTCCTCCATGCATTCTGTTTCCTCCTATTAGAACCCATCACATGATGTCCCTTCTCTGGTATTGGGCATCTGTTTTTTAAAACAAAAAAAGAAAAAAAGATTAACGTAAAAACGGAAGGCTGGAGCAATGGTTGAAACCCCGTCCACACCCTCTTCATGAACAGTTCTATGCCCCTCGGTTATTGGATGGTAGTGCTGGATCTTCTAATGAGGGCGATCTAGACATTATACTGCAGCGTGTGAAGATCCCCGATTCACTTTGAAAGATGTATTATATCATATTAAATTTCAGTGTGTTTACTAGTGGAATAGATATTTAAACAGATTGAACGATGAGCATTAATGACAATGCACGTATGGACTTCATTTCAGATGATCAACAAAGGAGATCTTTTTTAATTTGACTTTTTTAATGGCTTAGAGTCGGCCTAGCACAGAAGAAAAGCCACAGCGGCTCGGCCATGTTGATTGAGTGCAGCGCTGGCCCGGGTTCAGCGTTCTGTCTGCGTTTCATTGCGTTGCGTCACTCGCTGACGGACCCACTGCACCTTTGGACGCAGCTGCCCTGTAACAGAGCCTCACTGCAGCCCAAGGTACCCTCTGCAGGGGCAAAAGAAGAAGCTAATCTCTTCTGAAACACCTTTTGTGAATTTATGAAAATCGTTCCTTCTCGTTCTTAGTTCCTTAAAGACGAAGATTTATGGCCCTTTTTTGAGCCAGCACACCCCTTGCTCTCCAGTGCCCAACGCCCACATGTCTTTGAGAGCCTACCAGGCACACCAGTTTAAAAACCATAAATGTAAATTACTTGCTGGCCCAGGGGGTTAGGGTAGTGTGTGTGTGTGTGTGTGTGTGTGGGTATAGCACAACTGTGGTTTACAATTGATACTTTTAGTGGGAGTAAATGAGCAGGAAAACAAACAAGCTGAAAGACCTATGCTTTGCTATTTGAGGGCTGTTTTTTTATTACTGATTTATCATAACCCCGACCATCAGTTATTATGTCCATACCCAACCCTCAATCCACCTGCTAATCAGACCCATACTTTAAATTGCCGCTGGGGCCTGTTTTGTTCTACTCTGAATCCAAACAAAACAATCCAATACATCTCTCCATATATGCTATAAGTGTTTAATAGGTTTACATTGTCCTTACATATACAACAAAGTATATATTTCGAAAGTATTTCATATATTTAAATGTATTGTGCGAAACCAAGATCTCTGAATATAAATTTCACTTTTTTATTGGTTTTATTTTATTTTATACACCTCAAAGTCACAATCCCTACGAGAGGTTCAGCTCCGATTGAAGGCAAAGAGAAGCTCCCACCCTATCATCTCCACGTGCGAGAATATAAACAGCTCAGAGTCAGATGATGGTGCATCAGGGGTGTTTTCATGGCAGCTGCAACTCAAAACTTTACTGATAGGTTGATCTCATGAGAGCCCTTGATGCCCAATGCAAAACTTAAGCATTTTCTTCTGGCAGACGTTGAAGTGAACGTTTGAGCTGTTATTTTCAGGTAGTTAACTTGAAAACTTGGATTTAGGAAAGTTTTTTTTTTAATTAAATAACTCTGAAACTCGTTTGATTTTTAACAAGAGCTTAAATCCCCTCTTTAAAAAGGAATAATGAGGAAAAATGATAATAAAATGTTTCAAAGCAACTGGATACAATAGAAGAAAAGTTTGAATGCACTTCCTCTTTTATTTTATTATAGGGCCTCTGTCTCTGCCATTCATTTGCACATTCCTCCACGTGTTAAGATGCCACTTTCAGGAGTTTTCTTTTTCCAGTCCAATAATGACCGGCTTTACTCCTAAAGTATAGTTACACAATTATACAATGCCGTATAGTTACCGTTACACAATAAAAACCAAAACTTTTTCACAGATCCAGTAAGCAATTAAGTAATCGAAAATTTTGCACAATTTTCACAACAGAACTCCAAAAAAAATAGAATTCCCTACTTTTACTTTTTTTTTTAAATACTGCGCCATTTGCTGAATGTCCTTTGGCCTGGTCGTGCCTATTTGTTTGACATGCACACAGAGTCAGTGTGTTTGACTACCACACTGTTTTCATTAGCAAAAAAGATGTGGTATGGCATACATTTCCACATTTGCTTCATAAGTAATTGGCTAAGTTTAAGAGTTGTTTCTGTTGTCCATAGTGATTAATCTCATTGCTGTGTGGTCCCTGCACTAAATCTTTCACTTGCATGATCCCGTGTTGATATACAGGCAATTTGTTTTAGACCTCAGGCTGCCAGGGATCCGTTTGTGTAACGCCCATATATGACAGGGGTCACCTAGGGACTGGCAGTGTGATAAGCCCTAATACAATTCTGTCTCACTCTAATTCTTAAACTCGAGGTTCCGTTTAACCCTTTGAGTCGAGAAGAGCAGGAATGAGAAAAGGCCACTCTTAAGGACCACTTGTTTTCTGATGAATTCTGCTTAAAAAAGTTGGAGTATTGTTTTGTAGTTGGGGCGATATAGATTTGGTTTAAATCTTATGTAACTCTATGCTACTAGCATGTATAAACCAATGCACTAAACGTAAAAGTTAAACTTATGCAAGGCTAGTAAGGTCCTTATATCTATAAGAACTAAATTTAACACAAATACAGCCCACGAGAGAGGAGAGCAATCAAACAGGGAACAATATAGAACCATTAGAGAAAAAACTGTTTGAAATCCTCTAAAATGATTTCTTTTGTAAAAGCATTGAAAAACATTTCTTTGAATTTTGTGAGAAAATAAGTCCCTTGATATAGGAATAATAATACAATAAACTTATATCAAATAATAAATTAAGGAAAGAGTTAATAAAATAGTTAATGGTATATTTAGCATCAGTATTGATGCTACATAAATGCGAATGGCGTGTGAAATATCTTCTACCAGTCGACTTTTTTGTCCTTTTTAAAAGTTAGTCCAGTACTCTGAGCCAGCAAGGCAGCCAGAGGGGATCTCAGTGAACAGGGTGTAACTGTTGTTGCCCATTTGGCAGGTGTTTCAGTGATGAAGGCCGGCTGATATTGTTAACGTCACAATGAGTTGTCTCAGCGGTGATGTCAGCCTGAGAAAAATAAGGAGAAGCACTGTTGAAAAGCAACAGTGGGATAACATGCATAATCCAAAGCGCAGAAAATACTGCCGGTATGCGGGAGATTTTATCAGGGGCCTTGAAAAGCCACCAGGACTAGAGCGCGTACCAATCTCACTGCTGCTTTTTCACCCCCCCCCCCCCCCTTTTTCTTTTTTTTTCTTTACGAGTGGAAACAATTAGGAAAAGGAAGCAAATGTATTTCCCTGCCGCCTTAGTTTGTTTTAGTTTCTTATCGGGGGCTTCTTGCGATTTTAGCGTTTTGAAGTTCTGGATGACTAGCAGCATATTATTTGTCTCCTGAAATTTTGAAGGCGCGAGGCTGACTGCATGTAAGGTCACTGTGGAATGACTAAAAGCTGTTGGCAGGCATGTAGAGGGCATGAAGTGCAGTTGTGGCTGCCCGACCCTACATCCCTCTAAGATCCCCTTAGAAGGAGTTTTTCCTTGGAAGTGGGTTGAATTGAGCCTGGGATTATTTTGTTTGTTTTCCATTTCAAAAGGAGTTGGCTACACTGATACAACAATGAGCTGGGGCTGTGTTTCTCACCCACTCTGCCTTTTTCTTGTGGCTGGTGTCAGTCTGTTTTATGTCTTATTTCTATTTTTTAATCAAATTCCGACCACTCTGTGGGACGTGCGCTGCCACAGTGGCACTGTCACTCATTTCATTGGCCGTGTGTGTGTGGCTTTTCTTTCCCATACGCGTTCAACCTGTCCATAAGGCAGCGCTTGTCATATTGCCCTGGGCTCCTCACTTGGGCTGGCAGATTTCGGCGGCTCTTCGAAGCCGAGGATAACCCACAGCTAATTGGCACCATTCCTCCGCCTTCCCAGCATCCCATGCACATGGGAAACCTCAAACTAATGTTTGTGGAGACTTCACATGGACTGCCATAATACTTGCCTTTATTGTAACAAAGTCCACCCAAATGACACTGTAAATAGAAATTGCCATGAAGGAAAAGGGAAATGTCAGAAATTTAAATAAAAAGTGTAGGTTTTTGTGGTCCCCTTTTCTGTTCATTTAATCCATCACATTTGTTTAGTGTTCCACCCTTGACAATAATGCACAGTATGTTACGACTCAACACAAATCAATGAAAAATTTTTCATCTGATTTATCGAGCTACGTCTCGCTCTTTTTAAAGAAGTTGGTAATAGTCATTATATGGCCATATGTTTCCAATGTGTTTTTAAGGAGGCAGTACCTGATGAGCAAAGCGAAGGTCACCTAACTGCTGTACCGAAATGCTGTAATAAATGGACACAGTACATACACAAACACATAGAAAGTACGGAGCATTTGTACGGTCCTTTTTATGTTTATGAGTCAATCTGTGAGAGAGCGTTAAAGGAGGTCTGCTGGCCGAGCCCGGTAGACAGCAGTGATTCAGTAGTTTTCCTCCGTGGTTTCCTCCATCTTTGTCTGGCTCTGGGGTCGCCATCTCTGTGTTCTGACATTACTCCTCCAAACTTCACTAGGCACACATCACATAAACTGTACCAAAACTGCCAGTTGGTTTTCTGTGGGATTCTCTCTCGGAATTTCACGATGATAACGTTTTGTTACAAGTGTTTAAATCATTATATAGATATCATAACATCTCTCTCACTTATTCACCACACACACACACACACACACACACACACACACACACACACACACACATATACACACTCAGGGAGCAGACAGAAAAGTGTCGGCGTCTGTTATCTGCACGTGTGTATGTGTTATACTGGCAGACATTATTCAAATGATTTTTTTACTTTGTTCACATTGCCTTACTGCATTGCTTAAATCAACCCAAGCTTTACTTAGCGGTGTACTCTGGGTTACTGAGGTCCAGTTTTTAATGAGTAAATGAATGAGCCGTTTCCTCTCCCTGTCAGTCACACCTTCGCAGCTCAGCACACTGCTGACAGGTGGACGTGGGTGCCTGGTTTGGCCTCTGCCTTGCATAGCTTGTAGGTTTCAACTCGTTAAGACCCTATACTGGCCCTACATATGGATCCTTGTCATGTCGGGGCAACACGATGGCTTTTCAGGGGACTGGGGTTAGAGGAAATTAAGTCAACAGAAAGATATACGGGGCTAATTAATGAGGGCTCGCTTTGAAAAATCAATACATTGAAAGAAGGAATTTAGTACATACTCAATTAGAAAAATAAATAAACAATATAAATGTTTATCTGCAGGTTGATTACAATAGAAAGAAATAGTAATATCTGTTTAGATGTAGCTGAGGCGTATGTGCTGTATTTTGGTTAAGGGACTCATTACCTACCTCTGAATGTAAATTTAAGGTTTTAAGGGACTCTCTGTTGCCTTGCCCTGGGAAGTGGACATTTTTGGGGGGCAGGGAAGATTGAAACAGTCGCAGAAACTATGTCTCGTGTCCTTACACACCAGAAAAACCTGAAAAGTGATTTGACTGAGAAAAGTAGGCTTTGCCAAAGTCCTGGCACACAAGTTTAAGTTCTGTTGATGTGCTCTAGTGAATACAGGCCTAATGTTTATTTGACAAAGGCAGGGAGGAAAAGATATGAAAAAAAGACATATCATTCTCTCCTCAGTGTTTTTCCGCAAGCAGAGGACATTGGTCTCGCCTGCAGTGACCCTAAAGCTATATACAATTCGTCATGCTGAAGCTAGTTGACTTACTGGCTTTCAATAAAGCTTTCATCACCAGATGTCACATTTAGAACAGTTTAAGACGGCATATACATGCTATGTTCGGTGAGCTTCAGAAATATTAACAAACTGCAGCAGTCTTTAGAATGTGCTACTTTTGAAAAACATTTCTAAAGTTTTTTAAATTATTTTTTCTTATTAGATTTTTAAAGCAAGTCAGTAAATCCTGATTTAATTCACTAATTCTTCATGCAAGAATTACATTGGCTCTAACCAGTGCACGCAATAACTCAGATGCGGTAGCTCAAATGCATTTTATATTATTGTTCAAATTATATATGTACACATAAATAAAAATAAATAAAAAATTGAACCGATTTCAAAATGTATATTGACTTTTATACTCTGTAGTTCCCATTATCGTATACTTTACTCTATGTTACTATACTCTATTTTACTACTGTCGTAAATCTATTGGTAATCCTGAACCTTCTTTCAACTTTGTGCAGTAATTTTATATTGCAAAAAAAACATAAGTTGCGTAAATAATTTAAATAAAATCCCAAAAGCAATTGAAACCAGGAAGAGGAAAAAGTATATCCTTATTTTCAGGCAAAAATACTAAAAAACAAAACAAATGGACCTGAATGGCAAATACATTTTGAATGGTTTAAAGTTAGTGCGTAAGAAGAATGGAGCAGATACTCAGACAGTGTTTTGTTTGGATATAATGCTAGAGCAGTCCAAGCCCCCGAGATGAAAACACACATCAACATCCTGTCCTGGTAGTGTCAACAGGAAAGCAATCTTCATGGACAAAACGTTCCAGAGCAGGGCTGCTTTATTTACCTTCAATGTATGAAAGTTTCTGAATAATTTGATGCATTTATGATTTATTCTGTGTAAATAATTATACAAAAGTTAAATTAAGGCTCAAGTGACATCTTTGATTATAAAGTATATTTATAAAGAACTTCTGGCATCGTTACATAGGTAGGCGAGTTACAGGCAGGGATACGCCTAATAATTTTAATAATAGCTTCACAGTTACCTAAATCAATAATTATTTTAACTCCAAAAAAACTCAAAACATCCCAAAGCATTTGAAAGAAATTACACAGCCTCTGCAGATTCTATAATCTATTGTTGGGAGTTCTATAATCACGTTGGGCGTTTGTGTGTGTGCATGTGTGTATTCGTACTGCGGACGTTTCATAAAAGCAGCTTGATTACTGAACTTTAATCTTACATTAATCCTCTGCACCCTTTTTAAACAATTTTCAAGTTGACAATAAGATGCTGACGCCGGAAAAAAGAAAAGCTTTCTTTAATCAACTTTTTTCAAGGATCACATATGGAATGTGTAATTAATTCAGATGGACAACAGACAGGCCTTCTAAAAAACCATAAACCTAATCAACTAGATAAGCGCGTACATGTTGATACTTATTCAACACTGGACACAGCTTTTGTAATACTAATGGATGAAAAGAGAGGCCAGCGTGGTGGTGTATTTCAATAACCCCAATTGGCTTATGGGACTGCGTAACGATCACGCCAGTTGTGTAATTGCCGGGGCACCAGGGCTGAGTTTTTCAGCAGCCAGCAGCGTCCTCGTTAAGGGTTCCGGACTCCTTTGATGGGAGGGTGCCTGCCTGCTGTAAAGAGAGGTGCGTGGTGAGTCCCCTCACCCCTTGGGGCTCCCTGGGCCCCTGTCCCATACCCACTACACCAGTTACCTCCAAATTTCCTCCCAACAAGGACCAGATGTGAAAGCCAGCACCATTGCACTGAGGTCAAGGTCAAATAAAACTGCATTACACTCTCCACCCCTCCTGTAGCAGACTTGAAAAAGTAGAGCGAGGGGGCAAGTATAGAGTCTCTAATGGAGGCCTCGCGTTTGCCCATGCCTCCCCCTCTGTTTCTGCCGACGGCGCTGTTGTGTTCCTTGTACTCTTTCAAGGCAACAGGTTTGCGCTTTCCCGGGGGCAGTCTTCTCTTCACATTCCCTGAACATTTTCCACAGCACCGGAGGCAAATGGGGAGGACTCCCGGCCTCCAGTCTACGTTAGCTCATATTTATACCAAAATCAATCACTTTGAGGTCTCTCTGTTTTTTCTGGGACTGTCTTTGATTATGGGCGGCCCTGTGTCATCGCTAACCTATAAGAAAAACAGGTCACTACAAAGCGTCCAGTATCAAAATGTTTGGATGTGCACATTCGTTTAACATATGCATGAAGGTTATTTGCAGTTTAGGAATTGTTAACTAACAGTATGTGGTTACTCTAATATGCTTTTCCATGCATGCCTATAAAGATGTCTGTGTCCAACCATCAGTCTTGTGGAAAAAAAAGTTTATCCTTTAGTATAAGACAAGCAGTGGATCAAGTTGTGTTATTGAGGTTTTATGTATGAATGAAAGTTATTTGGAAAAACTGCTCATAGCTAAAGCCCTTGGGGGCAACTGTTCTGCAGTTGAAGTTTCTTTCATTTGCCCATGATATTAAGGCACACTCAGGGTTTTCCATGCAATGCTAAAAACCGGGAGCATCAAATATGCCTGCTATTGGTGAGATATCACTTCTGCGTCGACAAGAAGTGTCGGCTTGTAAAAGGAGTTTGTAAAAAACATGTAAGGCGAAATCTATTAATAAATAAAATTAATAAAATCTATTATAAAGTTTAAGAATGGAGCCTAAACACTGAAATGAAGTGAAGAAAACATTTCAGACGCATTAGGCCTGGCCGCGATATGAACAGTAGTAGGCCCTTCTCAGTGAAAAGAAAGGCATGTTCAGTAGTTATTCCAAAGCCCTGGGGGTAGTGTGGCCTCATGCACACGACTCTTAATCAGACAAAAAGGGCCTGAAGACTGTGCCGCTCCTCGTAAAAAAAAAAAAAGCTCAGTGTGTTGTTTCTGGCAGAGTGGGAATGAAGAGAGAGAAGGTGGGGGGGATGTTAGTACGCACGCACGCAACAGTTCATGAAGTGTTGGCTGTAACGAGAGGAGAGGCGGGACGTGGTGGTAGGGCGCGCTCCGAAGCAGGGACTGTGGCTGAGATGAATGGGATAGGTTTACAGTCAGGGGAAAGTCCCCACAGTGGAGGGGAAGCCCATGTGTTTCACGGGACACTGACAGGGCATTCCTCTCTGCACATGGGTGCTGGGAACAAGGATCCTCTTGTACGAGCTTTCTCTTTTTTTCCCTCCTTCTTCACCCCAAACCGCTCCTTGCAGGAACTCTGCCACGCTAATGGCTAACAAAAGACGGTTGGGTTTCGTGCTGGGGGCACGCATGTGAGCACGCCTGTGAGCACGAGGAGGAAATGAAACAGCCTTTGTGTGTGCTTCTTTTATTAGCGCCTTATCATTGATGGTGAATCTTTTCTCACAGTAAAAATAAAAAGGCAGGAAAATTTATGGATGGTTACGGTATGCGTGTGTGTGTGTGTGTGTGTGTGTGTGTGTGTCTGCCTGTCTGAGGGCCTGTTTGGGAATGTTGTGTAGGGGCAAATCCAACAAAGCTGACACTTGGGTGTCTGGAGATTCTGCCCTGGTCAAACTAACAGTAGAAACACTGTTGTACTTAGAACAACAGCGGAGAAGGACGCTGTAATAACATGTATTTAGTTATTTTTGTCCCCCTTGACAGGTCACGTTTTGAAACTTGACTTTTATATATTTTAAAGACTTAAAATAAGATTTAAAAATTTTATTCTCAGTTTAAAATTGGTTTGCTGTTATTTCGATTATCATTTTTCAAAGTGGCTGAAACTGTTAGGGAAGCTACTCTCTGCGAGGAGTGGTCAGTCCAGGTGAGGCTTGAGATATAGATGACACACCAAGCTGTTCCCCTTGAGATGAGAGACCATGAAATTGAGGTTTGGTATTTATGTCTGCCGTGGGAGCGGCTTCGACAGGAAGTCGGGTGTGTGATGAGCGACATGTTGAGAACGGCAGAAGAGAGGTCAGGAAGCCGAGTTGTTTCCACTGCTGCATGGCTGCTGTAACTGGAGAAATACGTGACTGATCAGTGGACTTCATGTGCAATATGTGCGTGGTGTGCGTCTGCACTTGTACGTGTATGCGTACGTGTTTGCACAAAAAGCTGGCTACAAAATGACCTTCTCTGTCAGTTAAAGTGACACTTACCCAGCATCTGGCAGATGGACTGTGAAGCATTGGCTTCTCCAGCTGGCAGAGGTTTGCAAAGCCTCTCTCCTAGCAAAGGGTAGCATGTCAATAAAAAAATGACACCGTGATGTCATTTGTCCAAATGGTTTCAATTTTTTTGGGATTGCCTATGAAAAATGCAATATTTCCAGCGCCTTGTGACAATTCAAATGTAAAAATGTTAATTTGATTGATTGATTTATTGATTTAAAAACATTTCCTGTTTGCGTCTGCTGTAGAAATTTGCAATGTCTGTTTCGAGCGGTATGACAATTTTAAAGGTCACCCCTCGCCTGTCTCTTCCAGGTGATTCCGTTCCCCATGTCCTGTGACATCCGAGAAGACTGTGCCTGCCGAGATCCCAATGCCCAGGAGAACACAAAGGGGGGGCGCCTGCGCTCCCTGGGCTGAGCATGCCCCCTCGCCC
>JAOYSI010000691.1:17170-36191 GCA_025775065.1 Hiodon alosoides | reverse complement strand
AACTGTAAAACACTGGGTTTGTATCAGCAGGAACCACAGGCTGAAACTGTAACACACATGGTTTGTATCAGCAGGAAAAGCAAGCTGTAACTGGTTCAGGTTGGACATGTGGGAGCATAGACCCAGAGACGCCCATTAAAACGAGAAGGTAAAGCCGATTTCAGCAGCCCTGCATGTGCAGAGATTAGGACAGGTGCTGCTCTGATACCCAACCCATTCTTCCCAATTCCGTGGGGTGTAAGGTTGTGGTTAGGCTCCAATCCATTTAAATTTAGTTACAGAGGTTACCCGGGCCCCCAGGGGCATAATGACGAGTTGTCTGCTCAGCTTGAGCCCGTCAATTTAATCCTAATCCCCCAGCTCTAATCCCGCCAACACAAGCTTCACCAAACTGGCTACTCTGAGAACTGGGCCCCCGAATTTAACCGTGCCACGGTGGACTCCAGAGGAACCTAGACGCGCCACCATCCGCCAAGGATAAAAATAAAGCCACTTCAATAAGCCCCCCAGCGTAACAAACACAGGCTTTGCCAACAACGCAAATGAGGAAGTACCAATGATAGACAGGTCTTAAGAATGCTTTTAATGACACGTTGGTTCCTGACATTCAAACAGAGTGAGGAACATCTACAGTAAGCGTTTAATTACACAGAGTTTGCTCAGCATGGGTGCAAAGTTGGTAGGGACTTATCCAAGAAGCCTAGCAGCTGAATTTGCTGCAAAATATGCTTCCACCTTTGGGGTGAATATTAATGCAGTCAACACATTTCCATTTTGGCGTTTCTGCTGACATCTAACTTCTAACCCTCATTAAAGTATTTAGTTTGAGCCTTCTCACGTTTTATGTGTAAACTTCGTATTGTAATTCAATGCAGGCCCTTTATTTGTGGTTAATTGGGGCATCGCTGGAAAGGGTTGAACACACTTGCAAGGCTCTGTTTAAAAGTCGGGATGGGATGTAAGTTCCTGGAGAGAGCACAAACATGTTCCACACTGCGGTGGGAGTGGCTCCAGAAGAAAGCCCTGGGCAGAAATCGGCACCATTCCATCTGGCTGGTTTATGGCGCCACCCCCAAACCACCACACGCCTTCTCTCCCGCCCACCCAGCCGCCAAAACATGCTCTCCATGAGCAGACGCCGAAAACGGAAGCGAAACAATTCCTCAAAAACTCGCTACGCTCCTGCCAAGCCCCCATCCCGCACATACTCATACAGTTGAATTCAGCGCGGGGGAGGGTGAGAGAAATCCTGGGGTTCCTGCCACGAGGGCAGGCTGCGGACCGATGGGCCATATTACCAACAGAGTGTCCCAACCAGCTTATGTTGCATTGCGCTGTTGCTCAACACATTTATACTTCAAAGTAGAGGACCACAGTTTAATGCTTAAATTAAACAACAAACGTCCCTAGGGAGAACTTCCCTAGCGTAGCTGGCCACCTCATTGTAGAAGCAGGAGGATTCATACGGTAACATACCGTCATTCTAAATGGGTAAAAAGAAACACAGCCCGAAAAAGTTCTGTCTCCCCGCCCACAAAACCCCTTAACTTAGCACTTAAGAGGAGCTGAGACTGGAGTAAGTCAGAACGCATCTCGTGCCAAGCGGTACAGTGAGTGAGGGAGCGCACTGCAGTCAAGGGCTTGTGCCGCCTCATGCGTTTTCACACAGCAGCCAAAATACAAAACAAACAAAAAAAACCCAGGCACAGGCCATCCCGGAGAAACAGTCCTGACGCTGCAAACCGCCGGTCACTGTCCAGGAGTTTCGAGGCCTTCAGACAGAAACACTGAGATACGGCAGTCTACCCCTGCCCCCTCCCTGGGACTAGCCTTCCTTGATCAACAAAACAACCTCATTATTGGAGAGCGAGTGAGCGAATGAGAGAGACGAGGAAGTGGGGCAGAAATGAAAGCAGAATCACTTAGTAGGGATTACTGGTCAGCCCTAGAGGCTGAGATAACTTTGATTCAAAGACCCAGGCGACATGCAATCCCATCTGCCTCTGTGAGCTACCACGGAAGCACAGAACGGGACTCACACAATACATGGGGTTGATTCTGTCAAAATTCTTGAAAACTACTTGTGGAAAGCTTTCTTTTCAATGACTGCATGACAGCTTTTCAGCAAACGCGCTCAATGTTCAATCAAACGAGTTCCTGTTTTAAATATGCATGACAGACCACTGGGCCAGAATGCCGCGGGTTTCCCACCGGGCCTTGTCCTCGGCCGACCTTGGTAAGGTCGAAAACCGGAAACCGGAAAACCTCCGGGGTGGCAAAGTCAGTGTCGCCTGTCAGCCGAAAGGGGTAACACTCAGAGAACCTTTTCGGCAACACAGCAGCAACTTAGGGAAAAGGTCAGGCAAATTCATAGAAGCAGCCCAGCGATAACCAGCGAGGCCTTGCGGCAGAGGACTTTGAGCAGAGGCTATTGATATGCAAATCTTATTTTGCACACCTTCTCCGTCTTCTCGCTGACGTGCATGCACCTTCTGCCGTTCTAAAGCAGGGCTGAATTAGGTCAGTCAAAGGTCCCCAGGTGTAAAGCACAAAGCCCCCTTCACAGTCACACCCTAGAGGTGTCCCCGCTGGGGCAGCGAGAGACAGATACAGCTGATGGGCATTTACACCGCGTCTGAGCCCCTGGCATCACCTATCATTTCGACAACAAGGGCTTAGAAAATGCCCACTGACCGGCATGGGGCTGGTGCTCCCATGTCATGCTCACACAACACCTAGTAACTTCACATCAACCCCGTCAAGCAAACTCATCCATACGGCAGAACCCAATAAGTTTGATAGCCATTGCTTTAGATCACTTCAGTTCTGAGAACAGATTTAAAAGAAGATCGATAAAACATGAAATATACATTTATACAATATACAATAATACAATTTATTCCCCAGGGCTGTCATGCATATCGAAAACGTTTCATGTTTAAAATATGACGGATTCTGACTCGTTTCTCACTTCCGCGCTTTCTTGTAGCGACTCGCGCGATTATAAAGGGTTGCTGGAGACAGGAGTGCTCGTTAAAAAACACTTATGGGGAGGGGGGCACTCCGGACCAGAACTGTGCTGATCTCAGCTCCGGGAACCAGACGGTTACCCTGCCGTTTCTCCTGCTGTCAGAGCAGATCCCTCACTCTTCATTCTGATCGTTTAATTAGCTCTGTCACCCTTGTCTGCTGATTTCGCGCGGCACAAAGCGAAACTACAGGAGGCATTTCTAGCCGCAATTTACTTTTACATTCGGGAGTCTAACAACTTGTTTCATACAATTATATTTTTGAAGAGATGCACTGTTAGGAATCAGCGTTTCGTTCTCGCCCGTGTACAATTAGGACATAACCCCCCAAATAATGCAGGTGAGTCGATTGAAATCGGGTCCTGTGGTGTTCAGTTGGTGCGTACTGTTCGAGTCACGGCAAAATTCCGCAGATTTCTGCGTGAAGCCGCCGCGTACGTTTATAGGACAGTGCTCCGACTCTTCAAAGCTGGAAAAAAAAGTCCCTTTTCTGTCTCCCTGTGCGTCTGTACACCGCAGCCACCGCTAGTCAGCTGTGGAGTTCGCGTTAAGTTATATCGCTTATTTATTAAGGAATCTTAGAAAATGGCATAAATATTAATCGGGATTGTTGTAAAGAAAATCCACATAACTATTCTCACTGCATTAAAGCTTTAACAACATTGATAAACTTTAAATGGTATTTAAAGTGAAATTATTAAATATGTATTAAGAATAACTAATCTGCTTTATATTATTTTTTTATATTTGGGGCACGTGATTGGATGCGTTCTAAAGCATGATTATTGTAAGTAAGGTAAATAAAAAATATTAATAATAATAACGGACGGACAATAGTACTTCGCGCATAGTAAATCACAGCCCGCACATTAACACCTGAGATTACCTCACAAATACCGCCAATTCAGCAGAAGTCATTAATAAAACCGGTAAAACGCAGATACGGACTGGATTTCACCTACAGATTATCGACAGCAAGCCGAACGACCAGGATACACTATAGGTTCATATTTCCATCAAGGCATTCAAGTAGATGAAAGGGGGGGGGGGGTAATTTACCATTTCTGTTGTGGTAGTATTTCTGTTCAAGTTGTATTTAGAGTATCGGCGCTGGGCATTGTATCGGAGACTGGTCCGCAGAACTCCGCTTGGAGCTGATCACATCGCGCTTCGGACAGCTTGAAGGTTCCCCCTCATCGCAACAGAAGTCTTCCACAGCCTCTCTGACCCTCAGTGTAATCCGTTCTAGCCAAATACAAACGCAAAACCCAATGTGCGAACGGGCTCCGCCCATTGTGTTCAACTGACTGGTAAGTGAAGGAAGAGGGGCGGTTACAGCTTGCGATTTAAACAAATAACATTCCAGCTGCCACTTCAACCCCTTCCACTAGTCTATTTCTTCAGTGTAGTAATACGAGTTGAAGTAAGTAGCTTATTGTTCGTAGAATCAATAATAATATTAATAAAGGCATTTTGACAAATTCAGATTTTATAAATGATAAAAATGCACCAAAGCAAATAAAATTTGAGTGATAAAGAAAATGAGAAAAAAGGAAATAATCCTTTTAGTATTGACAGAGCTCTCCCAACAGGTATCTGGTCAGTCACAATTCCATGGTAACGGTATACTTAAAACTGAAGTCGCTAGGACCCCTAAACCCCAGAGGCACCTTTGGCGGAGACAGCCGAAATTTGCGGAACCAAAGTCCGAAGAAGAAACGCCCCGGCAATCTTGCAAGGAAATAAAGATATCGTTGCTATCGTTCCCTCGAAACGAGGTGTTTTTGTTTTTTGTACCGAGGGGGGTATCAGGTCACCTGTATCAGGCTTCCTGACAGCTGATACTTCTCATGAACCATGAATGAGCCATACCACAATGCGCTCCTCACCTGCTGATACGGCGGCATCATGGCGAGACAGAGGCTGTGAGGTGCCCGAACAAATCCTGGGTTACGGGTCTGGTGTAAATACAGTAAAATGTTAACAAGAAACCAAGTTGTTGGCTATGCCTTTTGTAGGCGGCCATTTGGGGATAGCGTCTGGAATGTACCTAGAATGCATTATCTGCAAAGTCCCTCCAAAACCACCCACGTGGTTCACCTAATCTCGCCAAATAAATAAAATAAACGGCTTTGTCATGGGGCTTTTAAAATACATTTTAGAGACACTGAAGCCTTCTGGTATGTGCAGGTCGATAGGCAATCGCATGCCAGGAGCTGGCCCTGGTCTTATGGACATCATCTTACAAGTCACCTGAATAAACTAGAAAAGTGGTTCACCTCGTCGATGTAAATACTGAAAGTTCCCAGTTATGTGTGTACAGGACATGTTAGAAAGCTGCTCGTTTCGTTGGAGCGCGATACCTCTTTGTCGTTATGTTGGGTAATGATGTAATATTTCACATTTGCCCAGCTCTAAAAACATGAACTGAGAGACACACAATGGATAAACATGTAGCAAAATAGATACAAAATATATCCCAAATATAAATAAAAGCTTTGCAGCAGGCATTTCGCGTCTAGTGATTGTTTTTAAGTATAGAATCTTGAATTAAACAATAAAAGGAGAGGGGGAAAGCATTTTGTAATGTTATCCATTTTTAAATATCTTCCAGGAAAACTAATTAGTCAACCATTTACATGTTGACACATAGCTTGTGCAAAAGTTGGCAGCTGTCTGAAAGTAACAATTAAATATGTATGCATTTCACAGGAAGTCACGTGTCCTTTTCCGTATCTAAAGATTTGTACCCGTTTTCATCCAAGGATTCGATACCTTAGCATTTCATGTTTTCGTCTGAGATAAATATATAAACTTTTTGTTAAATCATTTGAGACTATGGATTTCTTTCCAACCAAATACAAGTAATGAATAAAGTATTTTCTAGATGCATGCCAGTGAGTCGGTGTTAAAGTATAGAGTTAAAGTTATAGCCAGATTTGGGGAACACCGTTCTGAGTCTTACTAGCCTAAAGGCCTAAAATCTTAGATTTCTTTCTGCACTTTAGGCTTTCTGATATCCCGGTGGTAATTGCATACTACCCAGGCAACGACATTAGTGAAGCCCGCTGGTGTAATTAAAGCACTTTAAAACAAAGGGTCAAGATGCGCACACACGACCACGCCCCATAGTAACACAAACCGACTGGAGTAATGCAAGCTGACCGGAGCGAAGACCTACATTCACAGCCCTGACTATCACAGCGCAAAGAGAACTACCGTGTCGCTTTTAGACGGACATAGAGCTAACAGGGGTTTATGGTTTTCTGCCAATATGAACTTCAAAACACTCTAACTTCATAGAATAATTTACATGAATATAAAACATAATTACACAAACTTCAGCATGAGGACCAAATCTCTGCTGAAATAGTGGGAAGTCATTTACGGTGTTCTTTTTGGTTATACGTCCCTGTCCTCTCTTGTCTCTTGATTTTTTTTTTAAACGTGCCAAATGTTCCTTGACACTTCAGACCCTATTTTTAGGGTGGGTAACATAAGATTTAAGATATCAAAGTATCATCTCCCTTTTCTCCAAATTTAGATTTCACATTTGACATTTTATTAAATGCATCAACGCTGTCTAGTCAATGGACAAGATAATGGCACGCTTATCTGCAGATTGAAAAGCATCATCTTTTAATGCCCTTCAAGTGCACTCAGACCCCAGGCAGACATTCCCAGCCGAAGGATCTCTGTTGATGAGTAAGATAGCCTGCCACCCTTCCTATGGCACTGGGCAGCGTCGGCGATATGGGCAGGCCTTGGGGGTCCAGGCCCGTTCAAAAAGGTCACTGTGCTCCCTCAGTTGAATTCTCTCCCTGAGATAATATTAAATATACACTTAATAAAAGCTATGTGAGGTGAACCAAATGCCCCCGTCAAAGTTGATTGAGACCCGGCACTGGGTCTGTCGTAAGATTGTCGTTTCAGATCCGTACGCAGCAGAGGCGCGTAACAATTTGAGAAAAAAACACAGCAAAGTTATTCCGACACCATGCATGAATGGACAATAGCAGCGTCTACAGAAACAAAAGCCAGTTTGATAAAACATGCAGACTACAGGTTTCACAGGTGATAAGATTAGCCTCATACAATGAGGCATTTTATCCTCTATGTGAGGACGGCTGACAACCGCATTACTTCCTTAACATCTGCTAATCTCAGTTGTGGTGCTTCAAAAAACGAACCTGTGATCTACTATATACTTTTAACTAACTGGCTTAATTATAAGTTCTATGAAAAACAAATCTTAAATTCTTATTTTTAAAAAGTAAACTCAGCGGAAGTGTTTATGCAGCAATGAGTTAAAACATCGACTGGCGACGGAGGTGGTGAGTTAAAGCTCGACTGGCGATGGAGGTGATGAGTTAAAGCTTGACTGGCGACGGAGGTGGTGAGTTAAAGCTCGACTGGCAACGGAGGTGGTGAGTTCCATCTGTATGGGGCTTTGGGACTCTTCACAATGAGAGACCCTTTAGAAGTGTGAGGTTTCATCTGCTGTTTCACAGCTTTTAATCACACAAGGACTTCAACAGTGGCGCCCAAGTGAGGCCCATGGGGCAAACACATAACTGCCATGTCATCTCTAGTAGTCATGGCAACCACAGAGGGCAGCCACAATGCTGTCTGAGAATGAGACAGATAAGAGATCTGTGGTCATCAGGCAAATCATGGAGGATTGTCAGTGACACAGTGTAATAATGGTAATCATCCTTTATTTGAGTAGGTCAGTTCGTTGAGACCAACCTCTCATGTTTTTTTTTAAATATAAATGGTGATATTACACCATTGAAGCGAATAGAAGGAAAACAGTGAGTTGTTGGAGAACAGAATTCCCTCCACTCCTCAACCCACACACACTCGCACACACACATATTTCTTACAGATGACATCCCTTCAACCAAATGTGCCATTTCTTCTCCGATGCATCAGTACCCTACAGTAGAGCTAAGCACCAAACGTTACAAGCTCTGCAGTGTATATTCTGTTCTCCTCATCGAGACCATCCCGTCCAATCACATTGGGAACATCTTCCCTCCTCTTTTTCTGGATTCTTACCAACAATTCTCTAGATGCCTTTGTCTTGTTCATCCGGTGGGGGTGTCCAATTTCAACCAAGCTAATCTAATAAGGCTGTCTACTTTTCACAGACAAAGGGTAATTCATCAAAATTCGCGATTCACTCAGGACCAACTGCGCAATACGTTTAAAGACTTTCAGGGAATAGACTGCGGTCAAAAACAACAAAGATATTTAACAGTTCAATGAACGTTAATGAAACCCTGGGGTCCTCGTTCACCACAGCGTTCAGGTATACTGGATATGCTCTGTAAGTGTTCCTTAAACATCAGCCTCCAAGAGGAATCCAGTGGGAATGTTAACATTCAAAAGGTCTCTTCTTTTCTCCCACTTATTAACCATTATTATAGTGCACCAAATGTACAACAATGAAGAATGAGCACTCATTCTAATGACAGAATCTAAATCGAAAGCTAAACCCACCCAAAGCTGCCGTTAATATCCACAGATAAAACCCCTTTTGAAGAGTCTGAATCCAATTGCATGAACCTCGAGGGGGAAAACAAACCAGTTTATCCGTGAAGTTTTAAAAAAAAAGTTTTTTATTCAAGGGAGGTAGCATTTGAAATACAATGGCAATTAAAACTCATGGCTCCCCCCCATCCCCAGTCACCACATGAAGCCAGTCAGGCAGGGTAGAGTGACAGGCCCCCGATGGAAAAAAAAAGCAGCACAAGATACAGCTAACTTGGGGATGGTACAGAGCACAATGCCAAATCAGATCTGAGGGTCAAAGGTCAAACAGGGGCCTCTCCTGCATAAGGAGCTGACAGCCCAATACAAGGCCTGCCCAAACTTATTTGTCAGCGAGGGCTGAAACAGGGAAGCCACATTTCAGATTCTTTTTCTCTGCAGTTTTATTTTATCTTTAAAATCTTTTTGTAGTCCTAGTGTCAAATCCTGAACGTCTGCTGCGTGCTAAGTTTCTTCGCAGGCAATTGTGTGTTCAGTATCTACGCAGCCGCTGCGCGTTCAGTAGAATGTCGCTATCTGATCTCCTGAGCCATCAGTGATGATCCAGGCCCCCTCTGGGGAGGATGAGGGGGGCAGGGTTTGGTCGTTCAGTGAAGCGTCTCGGCACATTGCCTCGGAAATGTGTGAAGAGGGGAGAGCCAACCCTCACCGAAGGAATCTCTGCCCCAGGCACAAAGGCACTGTACAAAAGCACTTCTTCTGCTCTGTCTGGAGCCTGTTGGAGTTGTTTATAGTAGTTAATAAATAACCCCTATTCTGTTATTTTAAACGACATGTGCGCTCTACCACTGCGACGCTGAAGGGAGCGAGACGGGGGCCCTTTACTTGGGGGGCATGCTGGGTACTTTCCCTGTAGGCAACCAAGAACTGAGAAATAAGGTCAGAGGGTTGTTAGCATAAGGGAGAACAAAAGCAGTTTGGGACGAGCCGCGGTGATTAGCTTTGTTGTGCCTGGAGACTGATGTACCATTGATCGTTGTTTTCATCGCATGGTTCACACAAGCATGGGGCGCGAAGGAACAAAATTTATCCCTACAGAGAATGGCTTCAACTTCATACACCACCAAAATAGCATTTGCGTACGACTTTGGTTTCACACACCTAAAACAGGCTTCGGGGCAAACCACGTTGTTTTTGCAGAAAAACCCATCGTCTGCACTCTTTCCAAGAAAAAAAAAACCATTTAATCGCAGCGATTTCATGTGATGAAGTGCTCCACTCAGACCGTTTGTGGAAAAGAGACAGATAGCTTGGTTGAGCAGCTCATACACTCTTCTTCTTCTAAGCCTTGAAAGGCCTGGCCCCATTTACCCGGCACTCAGGCGAATGATGGATTCACCGCCCATCCAGGTTGGTCCTACCCGATATGTTCCCAAATCTCAGTCCGTTTGGCGGACAGTCGCTCCGGGACACAGTGGCTGCTGAGCCCGTCTAAACCAGATTAACGCCGAACAGGCAAATGCAGCAGCATGGGAGAAAGAGAGAGAGAGATTTATGGATTCTCTATTAGCATGAAACAAGGTGGAAATTTACATTGGTAGAGCACGCCAGGTTTATGTTGTGACCAACACAGCTATTTGAATAGAAATTTGAGAGGAAAGACGGGGAGTGTGCGGGTGTGGCGTTTCCCCCGTCTTTCTGAAAGCTTTGTGGGAAGGGGTGTGGCCAACCAGATGCGTACAGTGCAGGCTCCGATATCAGGTCACACTTCGGCAGGCTACATCCACAGTGGGATGGCCAAATGTGACGGTGACACTGGACAGGTAGGACAGAGACATGGTTGAAGTCAGGCGACAGATGAGGTCATACCGAGACAGGTACAGGGAGGGGCATATGTGGACACAGTAAGATTGAAGGGTACACATTATTAAATGACATTCAAAATACAATCCTAAATTTGATCTACAGGAAAGGTTATCCATAACAACATCGGCAAACAGGCCTTATTCAGTCACCTCGATACAAACATAAAGGAGTTAAAAGGACTACAAGAAACCAATTTGGGTCCTTTTTTTTTCGGCCTGATTAAAACCAGAGGATCACAGTGTGACATTTCAACAGTGGCCGAGCCAATGTTGGAGAGGAAGCCTCATCCTCCTCTGAGCTGTGACCTCCGACCTCCGACCAGCCGCACAGCACTGTGAGGTACCCTGCTGCTTGCAAGCGACCTTTCTGAATGTTCGCACTTAGGTGACAATGGCGCAGGAACGTTCAGGGAACGCCGTGTGCTCCCGGGGTGGGGGGGTGTCACAGCGCCAGAGCTCCGTTTTTGCCCTCTCAGGGCCCTCTGGGGCCGGGTAAAGCAGGTACTTTGAAGTGGTTCAAAGGGCCGTGTGGGTCGCTGGCTTGGCGGGCGGCTCGCCACGCCTGGACCCCTTTCATCATGGGTCCAGGACTCGTTTCTGATCCCGGATTTCAGTCAAGTGAGATGCATCCGATTCTTCCCCATGGTCGCGGCTGGAAACGGGGCGGATGAGAGGACGTCAACGTCAGCGCCTCGCCGCCCCATACCTGCGTGATGCTCCGATGGTGTTCAGGCACTGACAGTGTCAGGTGAGAGATAATGGATGCACCTAACCATTTTCCGCACCTCTTCCAACCCTAACCCTCTCTGCACCAAATGGCTCAGAGGCGTCCGAGTCAACGCTGAAGCCACACTCCACGGCTTCCACACGACATGCGTGAGAAATGGCAGGCGCCGCTTCACTCCTTGGCACAGAGCGGCATGGAGCTGAACTGGAGACATGGTTCTCTGTTAGTCAGCCTGGCTGTCACTTATACTTAATGTGCTCATGTGAATAATTACATTTTACACACAGGCACAAGCAGTGGTGTACACAGACAGAGGCTTAAACATAAAAAAGAACAAAATTACACACACACACACATTATATATCAACCATAGGGTTTAATACAGGGTTGAGGCAAGAAGCACCCCTGGGAACGTCACGGGGCATAAGTACCTACAGGATTACCCCGCGATAACGCACAGAGCTGCAGGAAAATAAATCTGGCTGACTCACCACTTGTAGTAGTAGCTTTTCTCAAGGCTTTTAGCAGGTTGGCTGTTATTTACAGTCTGACTCACGCAGAAATGGAGATTACAAACAACAAAGCTTGGGCTAAGCAGTAAAGAGCCAGATAAAATGTATAATATATATATGGAAAACAGGTTGCGATACCTGCTGGGAGAATATGGCCTTGGTGTACATAAGCCAATTAAGTGCTTTTAATGTTACACACCTCAAAGGTGTTACACACCAAACCAGTGCCAGTAAGGATAACTGGGGAGCTGAGACTGGCCACAATCCGGGTTACTATTTTAAAGGTAATATTTATGTCCTAAAAATGGGGTCAGAATGAAACAAGCCCTTGCTGCAGGTATACACCACAATACCTAAATCTAAAATAGTTTTGCGGGGTTGGGGGCCACTGTCCCCCCCCCCCCCCTTAGCCCCCTTTAATCTAGCCCATAGTGTATCAATATTTTGAATTTATATATTAGTGTCTCAAACTAGGACTGAAATACAACAGATGGCAACTGTCACGGCCCTCCTGAAGAGACACTTCAAGGTTTTAACCACAATGGTGCCCATAGCCCCCCCTTATATTGAACATCAGCTTGTGAAAGGAACTCACTATAGCAGCTGCGTATGAAATGGTTGAGAAGCTGGTTTGTGCAGGCCTTGTTTTTGGCAGGGCCAGCCTTTTGGAGTATCTGGGAGTGGAGCTCCACCTCTGTCGCTCCGTCTCTTCTCCTGAGACGGACGAGCAGCAGCGCTTTACCCCCCATTTCTAGGGAAGCATCTGCAAGGCCTTCTTTTTTGGGGAGTGAACAGCTAAACAGTATTATTTTAAAACTCAGGGCCAGAACCAATCAATGGGGAGGTGCTCAGGGCCTGCAACAATCAATGGAAGGGGGCCTGAGGCTTTCGCCAATCAAACACAGAACTCCAGGGGCTGCTTTAAATGGCTTTGCCAACCCACAGGGTATAGGTGACGGACAGCAGCGACAAATACCAATTACCTGGCTGCAAAGGGACCACCGCACAAAGAAAGATCTCACAACATCTCATAGCAATATAACATCATTCCCAGATGATTGATTGATTGAACATATTTCCCTAGAGACAGTGAAGGAAGATGGAGTTCTGAACATTTCCAAAGCTTAATCAAGTTAAAAGATTATTATTTTACATTATAAAACTCCCTTCTTGTGAATATTCATGAGCAGTAAGACTTTGTAACGTGTTTTTATTCTGAATGTGACTGGGTGCTCAAATCGACACTGCACACAAATATTTACTATCACAACAACCATATCAACATACATCTGATCCACCCAGTGCAGGTACCAGATCTGGCTGTGAGTACCAATAGTAATCCTAAACTCCCAATTTAGAACACTCTCAGAAGATTCTTCCAGATACAATTTAGCCCATAAGAAGCCTTTCAAGGAAGGATCCCAAATTCGCATCCCCACAGTTAGGATATTACCCAACAGCTATGTCCATATTTTAGGGTCCTCACCCTTTGGGAACAGGGGGCTCGACCTCAGCTCCAGCAACGAGAGCCCAAAGGAATAGTATTTGGATGCAAAACTGTGTGTGAAAATATCTGCAGAGTCTTTCCATCACCCATCACAACAATGTGCTTATTTTGTCCTTCTAAAAGAGCCTACTGATGAAATCCCCCTTCAGGCTGATTACCGGATGCCTTGTTGCTGGGATGATATTCCCAGATAAAAACATCAGTGATTGGTCTCTCTCCTCCATTGGCCCGGAAGACTGACTTATGCCCTTTCCAGATGCTACGGAAAATACTTTTCTTCACAGAAAGGTTGTCGCAGAGACATCCATCCCCCAGGCAGTTTTTGAGAATAACGTCATTTCATGGAGATGTATGGGAAAATAACCAAACGAAGTCAGATTCCAAGCCAAACACTGCACGTTGCATGAGTGATGAGCTTTGATCTGGAGCCCTTTGGGCTTGTCACCCGGACTGGGAAAATTAGATCATGTGATCCAGCCATCTTGACCAGTGTCGGCGGTGGAACATCTACTCAGTCATAGGGCAGGGCTTGACAGTGGTGAGTTCTGACACTGCTCTGAATGACCATGCATGTGGGCTACATGTGTGCATTTTCAAACAAACTTTAATAACAACAGGCACAAAAACGCTTAACCCCAAAGCCACAAATACAGATTTTAAGTATCTTAGGTAGCAAATTACCACAGAGTAAATAGGCAGATTTCATGCACTCTGACTGTAGAAAATTCAGCACAGAAACCGATAACTATCTGTCTGCAACTGGGCCTTTCTTCAATACATAACATGGCCGAGATCCTTCACCGAAGAGAGACCTCTACAGGAAAATGAAGGAACAGACACTGGTGATGTCATGCGGGCCAAAGGGTAAGACAATACGACACACATACAGCGAAAGAAAGTCTCTACAGAAAGCCCTAGTGCTGATGACGATGAGGGTTATGGTGTATGCGCATGTCGGTGTGTGTGTGCATATGTGTGTCTGTGCGTGTGCGTTTTTTCCAGCATGGGTTATCTGGTGTCAGACAGCTGGCTCGTTAGACCGTCCACACTTCCTCTACTGCAGCTACAGTCGAACGTTTTCCTCCATAACTCTGTGAGAGAGCTCCCATTCTCTCTCTATATCCCCATGAACCCTCTTTCTTTTCCCTCCCCCTCCTCTCCGGCATTTCTCTTTTCTTAATCCTCAATAGTAAAAATAAATAAATCAAAAGGATCTGATTCTAAGGAGTGGGACCACTCTCCACGAGAACATTAGACCCCCATGAGTTGAGTTGATCAATCGCTATAGCAACGGGTTCCGAGTCAATAAACTATTCATGAAGCTCAAATTGTAAGTATTTACAACAAACCCGGCTTTTGTCTTCTGCTTTAGTTCTGCCAGTCACCACTGGGCAGGTTTTAAATGCTAAAAGCCAGACCAGATCTATGGCTAAAGGCCACTCAGCAATGCACCAGGGTTGAGAAACTAGCCTGATGCACCAGAAAGCCCCCCCCCCCAACCGTGCTGCACACAGTTTGGAGAAGTTCCCATGAAATAGAGACGATATTCAATGTTGACAGTTAATAGAAAAAAAGATGACAAACAAATTCACCCCCTTATAAAAAAACAAAACAAAACACAGACAGACACCTGGATTCTGTTTGTGGGCTGGCTGAGCAGTCATTAGGAGATTATACACAATTAAGAAATCCAAATTCCATCAGGATTTCCAGAACAATCCATCTCCATGTTCAACTCATTTCTGAGTCGACTTCTGTAAGTGCAAAGGAGATTCAGCGAAGGGCAAAAACTTTATCATTAAAGGAGAAGGGACCTTCTTTCTAACTGTAACAGGTATTTCCCTGACATGCTGACAAAGACGACACTCACACCTACCTCGGTGACGAGGACGACGGGGACCTCAGTAAAACGTCTCCTCATCTCCACTCCGTCTCCTCCTCTCCCTCCTAAAAGTACAAAACTAAAGCGTGTGGCGGAGGTCTATGTTCAACGGGCCAGGCGCTGGGCGTGTTTGTGGAGCAGGCACGTTGTTAGAACGTCGAGGAAACATCCTTTCCTGAGGCTGCTGAGAGAGAAGCCCTTCCCCCCTGTGGGTCACCCCGGGCCCGGGAACTGTGCCGGCGTTCTGCCCTGGTCACCGTCTGTTAGGGGTGGAGGGACTTACCGCACTTCTATGGCGCCTAATTTTTTTTGACCTTGGGTAATCTCTCTGAAGAGAGGAAGTGAAAGACAATGCTACTGACCACTCCGTCTGAGGAGAGGAAGTGAAAGACAATGCTACTGACCACTCCGTCTGAGGAGAGGGCAGAAGCTATGGGGGGCGGCAAGCGGGGCCCACTGTGAACGTCTTATTGGATGGTATTGTTGTATCATCTACCTGCTCTCGAGGAAGGGACCGGCAGGAAGTTCACCTGGGAGCTGCAGGGGTTGCCGCGCTACAGTCATTGGTGACCTCAGGCCCCTCCCTTCCTTAGGCAGAGTCAGAGCGAAACAGAAAAAAGAACTGACACATATACAACCTAAAATAACCCAGACACATGCAAATCACAGAGCAGATTGACTAAAAGACGGTATCACACCAGGAGGGGACAAAATAACCAAAACTGCATCTAAAAGAAAAAGCAACAGCTTGCTTTTTACTCTCCCTGTACACTGGGCATGAAAGAATTTCACAGAGAAGGGCTATGGTCCATAAGCCAGATCTCGTATCGCAAGGGAAAAAAACCAGGGATTGCACCATCAGAAATACAACCCACTTGAATCTTGACTCCAAAGACAAAACTATTGTTAAAACAGCGTCCTTGTTTAAAAGCAACTGGGATGTGAAATCTACAATACAAATTTAGTGCAACAGTCATTCCTCACACCTAAAAGACTAGTGTCCCGTAGGTGTGTGTTGCGAGTTGTAGACGTGCTCATGTAGACTGCAGACCTAAACAGCTCATTTGTTTACGTGAATGGCTCATCCACAAAAAAACCCCCCCAAAAAAGCCATCGAGTTCATCGACATCAAGAAAGTGTTTTCAGAACGACTTTGTCTCGCTTCTGTGCACCCGCTGCCAGCTTGCAGACACAGTTCTCAAGATAAAGGGGCCTTTACTGTTCAGTTCAATATAGACGTTTTTTAATAGTACATAAGAGACATTTAACAATCAGCTGATGCTACACCCTTCACCTAATAAAATCATACTGCTAACATCAATGCTTTTCAGGAAGGAAAGCTGTGTGGAAAAAAGCACATAAAAAAAATAAAGTTTGTTGTATTATTTAAAAGAATGAACTTACTTCTTTGAAGTAAGAAATATAGGTACATTACGAATTCAATCTAAAGTTCTCTCTATAAACCATGGACCAAAACTTCAAAAGCGCTCTCTGGTGGACAAATTAATGAAGCACTTTTTAAAAACAAAATTCCTAGAGGCAAAAAACAATCTGTGTCCATACCGGTTTACTTACCGGAACACAAACCCCTTAATTCTTCAGTGGTTATGAAAATACATTTAACCACAAGTTTCAGATCAGCAAGGCAGACACTGATTAAAAACTAGACTCCACTAGACATTTACTTTTACTTTTCATGCAGAACATAGTATCAAAGTGCATACAATCAAGTACCAATTTATCTGCCTTTAATTTCCAACAAACAGTGCCGAGGGTGGTGGTCCAGGGACAGAAAGCTGCGGTTTTGAGTACCGGGTGGATCATTGTGGCAAACCTCTCTCTCTATATATATATCTCAATATCGCTCTTTACTGGCTAAACTGTACCTCGACAGGTTTAACAAAAAAAAAAATGAATGAATGAATTGCAGTCTTCATGTAAAAGCGACTAGAATACCAGTACTGGGTCATACTACATCAGCACCATGACCCTGGGGTGTCAAACGAGCGCAAATTCTTTATTGTTTGATGGGCACACACAGCATCATAAACTGACCGAGTCAATTTTACAGTGGCATCATCCAAGGGCAACTGGGTTCACTTCCTCAAAAGGAAAACACCACTTCCATAGCAAAGTAGAATAACTGGGATATGGGAATGTGTACTAAAAGTTCACTGGGTTCAAAGGAAAAGAAAGGATTTTTTTTTTTTTTAAACCAAAACTTTTTCCCCCTTTTTCAGACAGTAGGAAAATATTTTCTGTAGTTTAACACGGAACTGGTGTGCACTGGGGCCAGCTCTGCTGTAGCACTATAATATAACCATATTGACTATTAACAGACTATAGTAATAGGGACCTATAGTTCCAGTACACCTTCTTCAAATATATATCCACAATTGTTTTTCCCCATATTGCACGGCATTTGTCCAGTATTTTCCAACAACAAATGCCAACGATTACCAGCATGTAAAAGTCATCACAGTCCATTAGTCTTTCTTGTTTTTAATATACATTTACATATGTACACAAAACAGGGGCAAACGGAGTAGGGATAAACACTGCGGACCTGTGCTTTCCTGAAGGACCTAAGCACTGGACAGGACAGTGTTAAAAATGAACCAGTGTTCACACGGCTTAATTCATTCTCCCTGAAAAGGCCACGCCAGCAAAATCTGTAAAAAAGGAAGTAAAGAGAAGACTTTGAGAGGAAACTGTAGAGAAGGTGAAAGGTATTTAAGCACAGGCCTCCGTACGGCTCCGGCGGGGACTCCGGGTGCCGTTACTGTACGTTGTGAATTTCGGCTCCAGCTCTGTTTGAGAGGAGGCGTTATGGAGGTCACCGAGGCGACGGTCACCGAGGCAACGGCCCCCTACTGGACGACGGTGGAGACCACATGGCTGCTGTAGTCGGTGGACTCCATCTTGAGGATGTAGGGGATGATGCTGTCAATCTGCACAGCACCGATGAGGCCGGCGAAGAAGAGCTCCTCGGTGACGGCGGCGCTCATCAGCCGGAGGGCGGGGAGTCTCAGCAGCAGCTTGGACAACCTGGGGAGAGGGCTGGTCAGCACAGCACTGAGACAGGCAGGAGAGGAGAGAATTCTACAGGCAGGGTCCGCATAACGGCAACATGAGCAGGAGAGTATTCTACAGGCAGGGCCCGCATAACGGCAACATGAGCAGGAGAGTATTCTGCAATAGACAGCAGCCTCTTACTGGCTGTTAGGGGATTCCAATACAGCATCACATTGACGAATAAAGGCTACTCATTTTCTGAGAAAACTAAAAAATATATATATAATATATATATATATTTTATTTTATTTTATTTTTTCTGCTACAGCAGAATTCTGCCTGACGGAATTCTATTCTACAAAATGAGCCTAACCGGTAGGTGTCCTCTGGGTACGCTCTGGTGACATAGTCCTGTAACTCCATGTAGGCCTTCTCCTGGAACCTCTGAATCTGCAGGGTGTTGTCAATGCCTGGGTGATCTGGAGAGAGCCACACACACAGAAACGGTGACACATGCACACGTAATCCTAAGGTTAACTACACTGATCAAGGCAACGCTGGTATGTCTCTGGCCTTCTAGAACATGCTGATGCAGGGGAAAACAATCTGTTAACGTATTTCCTCATAAACCTGCTACCGAAACCCCCACCCGCCTTGACCTTCACTGATTACCGACACTTCCCATAAGCCCTTTCTCAACCCCGCCCTCCCCGATGGCTGGCTCACCAGGACTGAAGAGGACGATGGCTTTGAGGTAGGCGTACTCGAAGGCGTCGAGGGACAGTTTGGACAAGGCATTACAGAACTCCTGCATCCTCCAGATGTGCTCCATCACCAGCTTCAGCCGCTCTTCCGAGAGCTTCTCTGTGAGGAGGGAGAAGAGAGTCGGCCGCATGCTTCGGGGAGAGCACCACCACGACGGCGAGTCCCGATTGCAACGGAATGGGGTTGTGCTGGACATGCAGTCGTGAGGGGAAGTTCACTCTGG
>JAOYSI010000691.1:0-17070 GCA_025775065.1 Hiodon alosoides | reverse complement strand
GCCTGTGTTGGACATGCAGTCGTGAGGGGAAGTTCACTCTGGGCCTGTGTTGGACATGCAGTCGTGAGGGGAAGTTCACTCTGGGCCTGTGTTGGACATGCAGTCGTGAGGGGAAGTTCTCTCTGGGCCTGTGTTGGACATGCAGGCGTGAGTGGAAGTTCTCTCTAGGCCTGTGTTGGACATGCAGTCGTGAGTGGAAGCTCTCCCTAGGCCTGTGTTGGACATGCAGTCGTGAGTGGAAGTTCTCCCTAGGCCTGTGTTGGACATGCTGTCGTGACTAACATGCCATGGATGACAATGGATTTCCAGGCCAGTATCCCACAGCTACAAACTGCAGCACCAAATTATTATAAATTTTTTTTTTTAACAAAGGCAATGAGACGACATGCATATTCTCAGAGGCTCTATGTTGGAATTCAGGCGGAACTCCTGTAAGCCTCGAGGAAAGCGATGTATCAGCAAATCGCTTGGCGGTGAAATGAGTCCATCCCGCACCTTCCTGCTCCCTGCTCTCCAGGTGGTTGACGATGGCAGCCAGGATAGTGGGCACGTTCATCACATGCGAGCACTGCGCCAAGCCCAGTGTAAAGAGCTCGTTCCAGCACACTTTAACCAGGTTGATTTCGTTGTCTTGGCTACATTGGGGTCAGAAAAGAAATAGGTTTCTGAGGCTATAAGAAAACTACTCAAGTCTACTAAAGAAAGGAAATAATTTTACATACACACAGGTTTGCAGTTATTGGGCTTTGAATTTGAACACCAAAAGGCGACAGGCACGGTATTTAGTTAAATTTCCCCATTACCACTAGTTATTGATTTCATCATCTGAAAGAAAATTGTTTATACAAAAAAAATTATATACATGCAATGTTTATTCAGCCATTCCGGACTCGTCCTACCCACTCAAGTGTCTGTAAAGTAAACACTGAGGGGGGAAAAAAAACAGAGAGACAGAGACAGGGCGACTCACCCCAGCGCCTGGAAGGCAGGGATTGAGCGTGCCCAGTGCAGGGACAGGAAGAGTAGGCGGGAGGCCGACTCGCAGATGTAGTTCACATTGAGGTACTCGGGCATGGGCAGCGGCATCGTCAGCTACGGACAAACACAGATGAGCTACCGGGAACGCCCACACAGGAAGTGAAGCTACTCCACAGGAAACGCCCACACAGGAAGTGGAGCTACTCCACAGGCTCACTGAATCATACTAAACCATATATCATAACCTCAAAAACCAGAATCTGTGAATTTTCTTTTCTTATTTTCTTCGAAAACTAAAATGCCTTGGACCGAAGGTACATGGAGTAATGAGGAACAGAAATGCGTATTTATTAGAATCTGTTCGATTCAAAGAAAGCGAGTAAAGGTCAAAGGTCAGCCCTTCCCCTTCACCTTGAATGCCACATGACTGTCGCAAAGCAACGGGCCTTCCAGCTCCACCACGCTGCCTGATTGGTCGCCTGATACCAGGTGCATGTTAGTCTCCATGGCCTCCTCAGAGGAGTTCTCTGTCGGAGTCAGCGTCTTGGCCAAAGAGTCAAAGGCCCTGTGGACCCAAAGTCATTGGCATTTAACATACACACACTCCCGAGGCAATACACACTCCCGAATCAACAGACACACATTTCCGAGGAAATATCTCCAAAGGAAGGTAGCTTCACCTGCGGTAGTAATAAGGACACCATCGACCATTTTTAGTAGCTTAGCAGATGCTTTTCTCAAAGGGACTTTATACAGTCAGCCACTTACTGGATATTTACACACACTCATAACCAGTCAAACTGTGGGTTGTTACATATCTAGTTAAAGCCAAAAAAAAACCAAACGGCAAAAACAACTAAATCCTCACCGTGTGATGACACCTGACGCTTGATCCTCCGGATGCATCTCCGACAGCACGCCGTTCCCGTTGCTTAGCGTCTCCATCCCCGATAGGTCAGGGCTGCTGTCACTCACCTCCCTCAGCTGAGCAAGTGACGACACAACGTTGGCCAGCGTGCTCAGGTCATCCTGGGAGGCATTAACCTGCAAAGTCAAATGTCAGCAAACTCTCACATATAAATCATGTGTAAAACCAGTACATTGCACTACGGAAGGCTGTGACAAACAAGGCAGAGAGAGCGTGGAGCCAGAGTGCTGTGGTACCTTCTCTGGGGAAGACGGGACCAGCAGGCTGTTCTCCAGCTTAGGGAAAGACTGGTGGATGTTCAGCAGCATCCCAGACTCCAGAAGACTGGTGGATCTGCACAGGAGAGCAGACTGAACTAATTTCAAACCCATCCACATGCATGGAAAAACGCTATACATGGCTGTGTGGGCAGTGGGCAATTCAGAACTATGCCAGAGGCTTGGTGGTTGAGTGGATCAAAGTCTGTCCTAAATTCAGCATGTATATAATGCTCAGTAAGACACAGCAGGTCACTGATCCCACAGCTATACTTTCACGAGACGTTCACTCATACGATTAGTATGTGGAGTCGAACCCTTACACAAGAATGGCACGGCATGTACCTGGCCGTCTCCTTGTCGGACACGAAGGTGGGCATGGCGGCCAGCGGACTGCACAGGTTCTTCCTGATGTAGATCTTCTCCGTCGAGGCAGCACAGTTTACTGGCTTTTCCCGCGAGGCCTCCATGGGCTTCCGTTCGCTCTGTACGGCTGGAAGGCATGTTGGAATCAGGCAAGATTTCAGAACACGGTGCACTTAAACAACACACAGGCATTTAGCACCATGCTAAACTGGGGCGCAAATTACTCACTGGTGTACTATTCACTTACTGGTACATCAATGTACTTCTTCATGCACTGGTTACCCAGTGGTCCACCGGCCCCTACCTGCAGGCCCACCAGCCCCCACCCGCCAGCCCACCGGCCACTCACAGTCCTGCTTCATGCCAAAGGCCACGCAGCGCTGCAGCCGGCAGTACTGGCAGCGGTTACGGTGATGCTTGTTGATGACGCACTCCCCCGAGCCCCTGCAGGTGTAGACCAAGTTCTTCCTGATGCTCCGCTTGAAGAAGCCCTTGCAGCCCTCACAGCTCATGGCCCCATAGTGACGCCCTGAAAGACAGAAAGCGTTAGACACGTCTACATCCCTCCTATAAGATATCACACCGCTAAAATACCAGAGAGATGCCATGACCGTAAGTGTACTCACATTAAAAAGGCCCTAATGTGAAAGGGGTGTTTTTACCTTCTTTTAATGCGTATAATGTTTAATCTTTCATCACATACTTTAGTGAGCAAGCTCATAACTTTTCTCTACTGTCTTTAGCCAAAAAACCATGAGTGGGCTTCCCATTGATACCTGAGGCTCTGTCCCCACACACCACACAGTACTCCACCACAGGCACAGCAGGTGATTGGTCTGAGTCTCCATCTGTAACAAACTGGGACAGGACACAAAAGTACAAAAGACACAAGCATTATATAGCGTAAATATTTCAAACTATGCGAGCTGCACTAGATCTGCCAAAGGGAGAGAAAACTGAAAAATATTCAAGTATGTTCCAAATTGCATAGTTAAAGTTACTTATTTTTTTTCACAAAAAAGTGCATGCCTAAGGTTTCAGGGCAGGGCATGTTCAGAGCACCCACCTGGACCTGCTGGCCTTCTAGGTCAGACGAGGTGAAGAGGACCTGGTTGACACCGGCACCGTAAGGGGACGCAAAGATGACCTTGCCAGGGGTGGGCTCCTGCTTTGCCAAGATGAACTGCTGCTTGCCTGCTGGGGCGGAGGAGGCCTGGTCGAACGCTGTAACAATCTGAATCTTCTGCCCCGTCTGTTGGTCGGTCACAATCTGGAAGACAAATATAGTAAGATCGGTATCATACTCCACCATTTAAATGACCACGTTGCAAAAGCATACAGATTCATCAGTGTTTTTTGTTTTTTTTACAGACCTGGACTAATTAACAGACTTACACAACGGATTCACTTAATTACTCAGCAGAGTTGTTAAAACACAACTGAGACCTGATGCAGGGTCTTTAGTAAAGAGATTCTCCCTTGCACCAACTTAGACTCCACACAGAGGTGTAGAGGTGTTAAGGATGATGAATTCATCACCTGTATGCGGTGTCCCAGGGCCACTCCTCCATCTGCTGACACCAGCTGTATCCTCTGAGGGGTCTGTCCATCCATGTTGTTTGCAATGAGGTGGCCCTATTGCAGGTCCACTGCAGTCAGTCCCATAAGCAACACGTACCTGAGAGCAGGGCCACATTTTCACAGTAAGTGTAAATGACTTTAAATGTGTCTAAAATAGGCATTAAAAACATTTATTTTTACAGGGATGAGGGGGATTCGGGTAAGGATGCAGAAACTAGGCCATTCAACGAACTTTGTGGGACTATTAAAGACATTGTCACGGGGACAACGCACCCTTCGCATTTGCTTTGTGGAATCCAGTACTGTAAGGTTACATGTCCGGAAAAAACAAAACAAACAAAAAAACGCAAGGTGGTAATTTATTAATTTGTTCGGTGTTCGAACCACGTGTGGAGTATTAACATCTCAATTCGCAAATAACTAATAACAACTGCCACGTATGTCAGTATCTCACTACCTGGAACTAAATTACTTTGGTAGTCTATTTTCGCACTCGCCACGATAAGTTTAAAAATTGATCTCTCTTGTTTTAAGTGGCATTCAATTCAAATAATGCGGCCGTTCATTACTATCCATTAAGGCTTGTCACGCCAATATCGAAAATGAAGGCCCCGTATTGCAAATGACCCATCTAGCATGCCAAACTGGTTATTGGAAGAATGTTGTGTTACTTGATCATGGGAATAAAGTATCCATTCGAGATAAATTTGCACTAAGTGCACGGGGACTAAAAAGAACGTAGCCGCAGCAAATCAACGATAAGCTAACAACCAGTGGCAATCTTTGTCAGTCTGCTATCTAACTAGCTGTTTTAGAAGTTGCACTGACAATGCCCCAACCAATACCTAATCGTTTACCAAGGTCTAGTCAATGTAGACTCCCGTGTATTTAAATTCAATACGGAAGATAAAACTATTTCTTTTCCTGTGGGTGAAAGGTCAACGTTGGGTTAAAGCGTCCTACCGCGCCATAAATTCGCATAAACGGGCGGAGTGAGAAACGAGCGGAGTTCAGCGAGATCTGATGGGATGGAAATGTATAAGTACACGGTTTACTCGATCGGTAATGTGCGAGGCAATTCAGTTAGGTCGTAGCCGACTAGATTGATCTCTAAATGGCATTAAAGAGTAACGAATGGTTTCCACTACGATCCAACCGCAGCGTGACAACGCAGCCACAGGAAAACGAGAACATATTCATATTTACTATTTCAACATCAATCTAAATGTATAATTTTTAAAAATGTTTTATTTATTCATGTATATTTGGAAAAACTGCTAGCACCGGCACGATCCGTCGTAGCTTTAGCCTTTAGCTTTTCGTTCATGGCAGCTGCACTTTTCTCATTTTATCGCTTCATTTCGCCTTACGCAAGGCCCGAAACTCACCAGTGGAATGCCAATAAACAGCTATGGCGGATACGAATACCTTACCCGGAATGGTTTTCTGTATTTCTTACTCCGTGCAACAATGTTTTAAATTTATAAATTTTTCTGTTGTTTTCTGTAGCTCCTTCCTGGGCGGGTCAGAGTTCGTGACCTGTTTCCGCAACACGTTTCAGCGGCCATGCGCAAAGGCCAATCGTGGAAGTGTGAGGTAGATTTCCTGCGAATTCTCCCTTCCACCGATACAACAAATAGACTCTACTGAAGGCGTTACGTTACAATGACTGTGTTTAAACGAGAGAACGAGCTCGCGGTATTATTGCACTAAATATAAAACTAAAGGTGGCTTGTATTTCAATCGGCATGTCCGATTCCATTCCACATCTGTTCGCGGCCACGGCTGCGGAATCAGTCCGTTGTCTCATCCAAACGATGGAACATCTTACGGAAACGTGAGCCTTCGGAGACGCAAGTAATGGACAACAAGCTTAACAATTTCACAAGTTAAAATTTAAGCTAGATAAAGTAACAACAAAGAGCGTGATACAAATGTTTTTAAAAACAGAAACTTTAATTAAAATAGTAATTCGTGTAGCGGCGAATATACAACGTGCCGAACTCCCCGTTTTGCAATATACTACATTTCCCATGAGCCCCTTTTATAAAGCATTAGTGCAAGGCAAGGCGACAAAACCAATATATGTTATGTCCAAAATATAAACTTATCAGAATCAACAAACACATCATGGATAATAAGTTCAGCTTAACACTCAAGAACATTAGGGGAAACATCACAAGAGGAAATATCGATAATGCATGCTTGAAAGACAAGCTATTGATTGTTTGCAACGCAGTCATTAACAACATTGTTGAAGCACTGTCCTTGTTTTCATTGTTTCCGGAGTATACTAACAGTTGTATCGATTTATTTTAGTACTATGAGAATTAGCAAACAAATGCACGTAAATTTGTAGCGCTATTCTACATTAAATAACCCAATTTTGTAGATTAATATATTTTAAAAAATTGGTTTTCCATGCATATTTGGGGTTGGTGAACCTTATTATGGATCGATTCCTCTGTGAAACTTGTATATATGTGTATGATTGTTGAACATTAGTAAACGAGTAAAACATTTTTCTATGGTTTTTAAAATCGTTATTTACAGGAACATTGTTTTATTTTCCTGAAAGACGATTGTTATGTTGATATGTTATTAGGGGTTTTTTTGGAGTAAACTCATTTACTCAAACATGGGAAAATAAATAGCCTCCATTATCTGAATGAAACTGCTGTGCCGTTTTAGCATTACTAAATGCTTTTTTACATTAGGTGCAGACACAAATTAATACCTTATCCCATTTACATTTGTATTTTAAATATCTATTTAAAAAAAAAAAAAGAAATCAAGTCTAAGTGTAACTACACAGGGTACCATCGATTTATAGGCTCAACCTGGGTCTTGGTAACCCCTTCCTTGGGTGAAAGAACAGCATTATTGATCACCTGCTTTGCGCTGAACAGTTGAGGGTTAGATTCCTAGAACATTGCACCCAACAGTGCTAAGATACAGGCTATGCCACCCATTTTCATTGCTGTAGAATTAGGTGAACACCTGACGTTAATTGTCAGTTCTTCCCATTTTTACCCCATTTTTATTATCACGCCTCAGTTGAAGAAAAACATACCCTGTGAACACATTGCCTGTGTCGGAAATACTTACCCATCATAGTTATCTAGCACCCCTGCAAAACATGGGTCAGGGCTGGAAAACATCCACCGAATTATCTTTTTTTTTAACCTGCACTTCACTAAAGATGTACACAACAGTTCAAGATTTCATTTATGACCCACAGAAGACCAATACTTTTCATTCCCCACCTTACCCCTCTATGACAGAAAAAACTTTAAATACAAGCCTCCAGGGCTGAATGTGGCCGATAAATAAAATAAGCACAAAAAGTTGCTCACTATATTTCTAAATACATATGTATATATGTACACCATTACAATCTACAGGGCCAGTATATGATGGGCACTTCTTGTGAAGAAGAAAGGCATTTCACTGGACTTCAAGGCACAGAACGGTTTGGCTCATTAATATATTCCTGTATTCTCCATCCGCGGCAAGACTCTGGAGTAGATTTGTGAATCTCGCATTGTGAATCTCGCATTGCGCGTCCCTTGATTCCAGATAATTCTTCCACGAGGGCAGGGTGAAACACAATGAAAGGAGCCCATCCACTGTTTTACAGTAAAGGAGAATCAGGTAGTCACAGAATCATGGCCTCCTGAAACACGTCTTTCCACCTGTCATAAAAAAGCACACAAAATCAAAAACATTTAACAGAAAAGATTGAACCTTTTTTAAGGTTCTCTGTAATCGTTCCTCTTCGTGTGCATGGGCTCACATACAAATACCAAATACCCCCTTACAAAAACAAAATGTTTGCAGCAAACCTGTGGCTGATTTGCAGCAAATAAATTAGTTTGCCAAAAAATGTTGCCTAATTTTTTAAAAATTACTTAACTTAATTTTTCTAACATGCTAGTTAAGCTGCTATTACGCTTGAAATGTACGGTTGAAATGTTCATCTAGTTACCAACTAACAGAATACTTCGATTTCTCTAACATCACAAACTAGCAGCTAGCTAGCTATCCAGATCCAGATCCAGATCCAGATCCCTCAACCTTTTGTTCCCTTTTTCTGTTTTCCCTTTTGTTTCCTTGTTTGACGTGTGTAGATATTCTTGTTTATTTATGTAATTTATTTGTTACAATAATAATAAATTATATCATTATGTTGTTGTATTGTGTTTTGTTGTAGATTATTCAGTTGTATGTATCAAATAAATTGTATTTTGTGTCACCAGCAGTGTTTTGTATCTTTGCATTTTGTATATTTGCCAAAAACCAATAAAATATGAATTTGCTGTAAACAGTAAATATTCTAGCAAACCTGCAGCAGCAAAATAGAATTAAGAATCAATTGTTTGCCATAGGTTTTCCCACAAAGTTCAAGAAGCCAGAAGTCCACCACAAGTTTGCCGCAAATCCCCCACAAGTTTGCCACAAACCTAATTTGCATGTGAAAATATGACCTTGCTGCAAATTTGCGGCAACATTGCCAAAGGTTAACTGTCTGCCAGAAACCTAAAATTTTTGTAAGGGCCACTCCCACAAGCACAATGGCAAGTGATTGGATAAGGCTATGGTCAGCAACGTACTTCTGGGCTGTCTGGAGGTCATCGGCCTTGAAGATGTAGAACAGCGTGTTCTTGTGGTAGAGCTTGAACTGCAGTTTCGGAGCAGAGCCCGAACGCTCCTCTCTCAGGTAGAAACCCAGCAAAGGCTGACTCTCCAGGGCGGCGACATCCTGGTGAACACAGCTGTATTAGGGCCTGGTGGGCACCCAGGGCCCAACACCAAATCAAAACAAATGACCAGCTTGTGAGGGATTCTTGCCACCCAGAAAACTCACTTTGACTTCAGAATGCAATTCGCGCAAGAGGGGAAGGCCATTACCATCTCAGGTAAAGCATGAAAGATATACAGTCGGTATGCCCATCACTGGTGCACAACACCATATGTTCTCCCATTCTATACATTTTTTTCCATTTGCTGAACACAAAACAACGTCCCGCTTGTCTGGAGAGTACAGCCTCACCTCGCTAGCAGCATAGGTGTACAGAACTTTGTTCTTGATGACAAACCAAAGCCTCTTCCACTGCTTCTTGTTGCCCTTTGACCTCTGCAGGTAACCACTCATTGAGGAATTCTCTGTGTTTGCAGACACCTAAAAAAAAAGTTTTTATAAAAGCTACACTACTACTAGTTTACTTTATATAGCTGCTCATTAGGATTGGTATCCAATATTTTTGTAATTTCCTGCAAAACTAGCATTACCACAAACAGGGTCTTTATTTATGCCCAGACTGACAGCATTGTAGACACCAGAATTGAACAGGATATTGGCAATCAAAGCCCATGTAAGCAACAAGCAAAGCCAGAGGAAGGCTTGGAGCATATTCCCATTTAGGAGGGCTAATGTTAAAACGGTAACATTACGTGGAGGTCCATCACCTCTTTAAGGGTGGCGGGGATCTTCTTCTGCTTTCTTGCAGGAATGCTGTTGAGGACGGAGGACAGCTTTCCGCTGGGGGACTGGGAGGTGCATACGCTCCGGTCACCTAAGGGAGGGGTCACCGAGACGCAAACTGATCACTATGAACAGTGTTGAAAACCCAAGAGTGTCTGCTGTTATCAGACTCTGGCAATCAGTGCAGAGCCTTGCATGCGCTTTCTATTAATTAATCAAATCTTTCTACTTATTGGACATTAACTGTTAAAAACTAATATGGTTGCCAAAATATTTTGTGACCCATGAGAACCACAGTTACGCTTATAAGAGTACCCTTCTGCAGCTGGAGGAAGCAGTGATCACACACTCGGGCCGGCTGGTACTTGAGATACTCTAGGTACTGTTTGTGTGACGAGCAGGCCTGGCAGATCACCTGTAGCACACACACAGACGCACAGGTAAGTCTAAATGAAGACTGATTTCAGAAGAGAATGAAAAGAACGCCTATAGTAGAACGCTAGACCTTTCCGCAGGCGCGGCAGTGGTGTCGCCTCCAGGTGAGGGTGAACTCGCAGGTGCAGATCATGCACATGGTGGCCCGCAGGTCAGGAATCCAGATAGGGGCCTTGGAGCCCAGGGAGGCCCTGTCGTCCACGGCAACTACGTCAGCCTGTGGTGGAAATGGCTGGTCAGTCGTTCATTTGTCAGATCCAATGCACTCACCAGTCAGTTAATCAATAGGAATGACAGTCAGGCTCTCCTGAGTTCAGGCAAAGATCAATCAAGCAGTCAATTTGTGGCATTGGCATTATTGCCCGTTCAAAAATTGTTTTGAAAAATACAAAAAAATAAATGGGCAATTCCAAATAGAAGCATGACAAAAAAATTTTATAAAGCTCACTGACATTGGTTAGAGACCTGTGTTTCCTATGTTAAACTGTGAGCTATGTAACAAACTGCTAATCGAAACGATAACAGCAGCAGGTCAGCTCCAGAGGGAAATTCTCTCTGTGATGGAATACCTCCTCCTGGCTCTTGCTGCTGAAGAAGGTGATCTTCTTCCGGGTGTAGTCATCTATGGCCTTTGAGATGGCTTCAAGCCACTCGTCTCGTTCTGCAGCAGAACTACAAGAGAGGAAAGAAATCAGTTAAATTTACAACAGTTCATTTTAAAGTTATCCTAAAAAAAAAAAAAAGCAACAAAATATCGTGATTCGAATACGTGGATAGTGCATAGTTGTCAAGAAACCCCAAATACACAACAATGGTTTAGCAGCAATCTACCAATGGGAGATTACATTTAATCGTCAATGATAGCGTTCCCATGTCCCACTTTACCCAGCACACCATTCAGTTGGTATAATTTGCATTCCATCCCACGCACAGCTGTCGAAGTGTTATCTCTACTCTACACACTTCCTGCCAGGAATCAGAGGTGAGAGCGAAGAGGAAAGACAGATTCCTCCTAAACTTGGTATAATGATTTCTGGACGCTCATTAGAAATCCGGTTAGCATTCCTGCTGCTTTAGCATTGCGAATGGTTCCGCAATAAATATTCAGCGTTATGATTGGCTCTTAACCCATAAGTGAACCTCATATGTATACATATTCTGTGGTAATGTATGCAAAGGCACAACTAGAAACCAATCCTACTAGCACATTTGCTTATATTCCTTAAACTGTAATATTTCTCAAGCCGATAGAAAGCAAACCAATCAAACCGCATTGTGACTACTGCCCACAGCGATAGGTTCTCACCTTGCCGAGAGAATGAAGGAGCGCTCCACGCTCTCAATGTTCAACTCGTTCTGGTAGGCCTCCTGGCTGGGTTTGCTCACCTGTATGGAGAGAGTAACCACTGAGCCGCTCGGTCAGTTTTACTCCTGAAAACTTTTCCTGTCTATGCTATGTGGCAAGAGAGCGTTACTGGCTGGTGTGTCAGCTTACAAGCGGTTAACTAGTTGGCCTACACACAACGCCCTTGTCACCTGCTGAGGGGTGAGGTTTAAAGCCCGGTGTAAATGATTTGGACTGACGGAACACTGAGCTCGAGGACCTCACCTTCATTCCGGCCAGAGGGAGGATGCCGTTCAGCTTGTACTGCGCTGACTGGACAGGAGTGGTGTACAGCAGGATGTCATTGAACTGGGCAGAGGAGCAGGAGAACAAGAGAAATTAAGGTCAACCGATGCTCGCCCAAATGCAGAGAATGTGACATGCAGGACAAGTTGGTATAATTTCTGCAGTGATGAGGAAAGCTCCTCTGATTTGTTCAAAGTCCTCCAGTCCAGCCCAGGAAAGAGCAAGTCAGGAGACCTGCAGAGCACAGCATTAGCTTGCTAATCATGCTTCAATGGAGGAGGGGTTTCAGAGGCACGGGCTTACCAGGAAGAACATCCGGGGCTGCATGACCTTTCGAGACAGCTTTTTCAGGACGCCTTCCTTCAGGAACACCTGCCGGGAGACGCAGCCGAGATGTTGCAGAGCAGCTCGACAGAGTGCTATGCCCTCCCCCACCCTTGAAAGTCCATTCCACCGCCTTCTCACTGCACACCGGCCCATCGCTACGCATCCAGGCTCAGACTGGTGCCACGGGTCACAGAAATTGCTGCAAGACTAAGATACACAGCCGGGAGGGAACAAACGGGTGCCTGAACTCACCCTCCCAGGTTGGACCACCTCGTGTTGGCCATTCAAGCTGTACTGGACCCGCATCAGCTTCTGGAAGTTGTCCTGGATGGAGAAGAAATGGACTAAGTAACTCAGGCCGGGAGATGCACAATCGCACTCTAGCTATCCCAAATAAATGCAAGGTTCAACACCCACAATTATTCTCAGACTAATGTGACTGGGCTTTCTGCCCGTCTATCCAACAGGACAGTGATTTATGGGTTGCACATTGGTGGGAGTGAACGTAAAGGAACTTCACAGAGGCCACACCACATAAGATCTTGAAGAAAGCCATTGTTAAAGTTTCCCACTGGCCACACAATGAGCTGCCTCACCCCCTGCTTCATGATCCCGTTGGCGTGGCTGGCCACTTCCTTCACGACCCCCAGTGCCGCTGTTTGGACAAGGGAGGCACAAAGAATGGTTCTTTAATACCAGGCAGTGGTAGCAAACTTTCAACCCTGCCAGGATACGGCTTTTTCTTGGCTGCATATCAACTCATTCTTAATCAATTGAAATAATTATTAATAAAAAGAGGCCTCAAAGTGAAACATAAAAGGAACGGCTTTTTTAACCTTGTGTGTCTTTGTAATCAGATGAGTCTTCTGGGAGGTTCTTCAAATAATCTGAAAAACAAGACAAAAACGTAAACACTCACAGATATTATGGTGGTCACTGTGCCCAGGGTAAATAACAAAAGAGGTTTTCTTTAAAACAAGGAGCAGGTAAACAACAGGACCTGACTGGCTACTGAGGAGAGTAACCCCAGACCTAAATCTATTTAGAACTAGGCAGAAGATGACAACAATATCGACCCAAATTCCAGCACTGAAGCTAATTGCGTTATGGGTGGTGCACATTTTTGCAATTTTTTACACTTTGTACACCGGCTAGCAGCCCGTTTGTATTCTACAAGGTCAGACTAGCGTACCCGCGGATGAGGAACAACCTGGTATTTCATGAGACCCCACTAGATGGCGTCTCATGGGAAGATAGCACACCTGGACACTGATTATCTATCCTGCCCTATATCATCTACTATCATACTATGGACCCTCCAATTTTTTTCCCCCCTTGCACAAATACAAAAAATAAATACATTAAATAACAAATTTTTCAACAAATGCCTCCTGGCTGTTTACAGATCAACTAAAGTTATTTAAGAGGCAACGTACATAACCAGTACACTCCAGTCCTGGTTCCCCAGGAGTGCGGCTAATCTTTCATTGGCGCCCCCTACCTGTGAGTAGCAGTTGGTACTGGGGGATCCTCTGAACGGGTTTCAACAAGTAGTGCTTCAGAGCCAGATTGGCAGAGCGAGGGCTTAACTGAGTGAGAGACAGTATTATCAGTGACTTATAATGCTCATCATAGGTTTGCAGCTAACTAATGATTTCACTAGATTTTTGCCAAGCACAAATTAGCACTGTAAAACAAAGGTTATCAAGAAACGCATTGGCAACCAGACAGCCACAAATCCTCCAAATAACATTATAACATGGCTCATGGCAGAGGTTGGCTCAGTCAGGTCACCTCAAACTCGCGCACGACCGCAGCGAAGCCCGGGTTCTTGCGGCACTGCTCGTCCAGCAAGGCCACGTTCCTGTCGAACTCCCGGATGTAGGTGGAGTACATCTTCAGGTAAGGGCCCATTTTCACAAAGATGTCCGCAAGCCGCTGGTGCTTGTTCCTGGCAAAGTACAGGAAGGCCTTTTCATTTTCAACAAAACGAGTGGTTTGTGCACCTTGGACGTTACCGAGGTGGTAAGTCAGTGAATGCTGTCGTGTTTGATCAGCCTTAGCAGCTGTCTTGGCATGCTGTCCTTAGCAGTCTTAACATGCATGGGTTTGGTGATGCACTTGTCGTGTGTGTTGACGAGTGTGGTCTATTTATGTGGTTAGGTGGTCTTAAGGAAAATATAAAAGGCCACAACCATATTTCATTGATTTCAGTTGGTTGTGGGGTCCATGATTAGCTTTTGGTCCCAACGATTAGTATATGGGGTTACCAAGTCTGTGTGAATGGTTTGGGAGGACAGCGCAAGAAGTTGTTTAGTCTGAACAATGTAGGGGCAGTTCTGGTACCAAAGGGCAACCCTCTCCTCCAGTTCTTTCAGCAGATCCCGGTTCAGCTCATAGAGCTGGGGGAGGTAGTAGAGTATCTGGTTCAGAGCTCGTTCCTCGATTACAGGTTTCCCGGTCTGTCGAGTGGCCTTGGCCACAGCATCTCGGAAGTCCTGCCGAGGAACAGGTTTGATCACAAGTCAGCAGTTGTATAGACGGTCCGCACCTCCTCATTCTCCACGGAAACAAGAGACACAGCCAAACCTAGCCCCTGACTCCACCACACCCAAGAACATTCCAGAACATTCTCAACAACTGCGCGCAGACTGGGCTCAATCGTGACCTCCGACCTCTCCTGGCAAACAGCCGCGCTGAGATTACTCGTGCAGACAGAAGTAACAGCGGGAGGTGGGTGGGTCAGCTTGTGGCATTCCAGAGACAGAGACCCAGAATGATTGTAGGGGAAGCAGGACCCCGTAAACCAAGGCAGAACAAACAACCTCAGACGCGAGCATGGAGACGCAACGCAAGCAAACCAGACCGCGCAGTCAATCTAACCACACAGGCGTCGGCTGACAAAGGAACCCGCCACACCATTAACTTCCAAATGTGACGTCGCTATGGAAACATGACCACTAGTCCAGGACAGAGGAGAGGAATCATAGTTTGCTGGCCTGTGCATACCTGTACTAAAGTCAACGGAATGCAAGGAAGCTGAAGGGCTGACCGCTTATCCCAGTTTTTTCATGACGTTGAGAGTGCAACAAGGTCGAGAAAATGACCCTTGATATTCTGCAGAGTGGTGACTGCTCTGACCTCAGGCCAATTGGGTGGTATTGCTGATAAACATGTAAAATACAGGGTCTGCAGGCCACCTTGAGTAAAAGCCATAGCAGTAGCAGTAGTAACAGACATCATGGTTTACATTATCGACATGGTCTACAATGTGCAATTAGGTTAACTCCGCTCTCTCCCTAGAAGAGTCCCACACCCTGAAGAGTTGCCCTAGCCCCATTTCTGAGACACAAAAAATATACTCACAATGTGTAGAAGTTTGAGAACATCCACAAATCTGTTGGGGGGATGAGGAAGAGAAAGGGGTTACGCAAGCCAGCCTGTTTCTCTCAGCATTTAGAGGATTTAGAGACAGACACTCACACTTTCTCTGAGCTCATGATCTCCATGGCGATGTGTACCACCTTTGTCTTGGCCTTTGACTGCTGAGACAAAGACAAAAGCACGATGAATGATGCATTTGTCTGGCAAGAGACCAAACAAACTAGAGTGCCACGGAAGCTGGTGCTTTCCTTTTCACTGTACGGCCAACCGGCAGGAGTACCAGGAGTGCTGGTCTTCATCATCAACCTGTCACCATACCACAGCGCTTCAAGCTGACATACCAGAAAAGCATAAACCCAGACACATCAACGATGGTGCATGCCTCTTCTCACAGTGATAATTTTATCATCACTTTTGAGTTTCCCTAGCAGTAATGTCACAGAGCGGCAACCAGTCTGAACTGGTCTTCGTCTGAACACACGCCCGTCTTCACAGGGTCCTCCACAGCAGAGCACAGGCCTCATCCGCCCCATGCAAGAGAGGAATTCAAGTTCTGCACTGAAGCCACGCTGGGCCCATAAACATCTGGACTTTTGCACTGAAGCCACGCTGGGCCCATAAACATCTGGACTTTTGCACTGAAGCCACGCTGGCCCCATAAACATCTGGACTTTTGCACTGAAGCCACGCTGGCCCCATAAACATCTGGCCTTTTGCACTGAAGCCACGCTGGCCCCATACACAGCAGGACTTTTGCACTGAAGCCACGCTGGGCCCATAAACATCTGGACTTTTGCACTGAAGCCACGCTGCCCTCATAAACAGCGGGACTTTTGCACTGAAGCCACACTGGCCCCATAAACAGCGGGACTTTTGCACTGAAGCCACGCTGGCCCCATAAACAGCGGGACTTTTGCACTGAAGCCACCCTGGCCCCAAAAACAGCAGGACTTTTGCACTGAAGCCACGCTGGCCCCACGCTGGCTTCCATTCTGGGGTTTAAGGGTTTAACGGTACTCCACTGTCGCACCGCTATGGGAAAAATCTTTTATACCCATCCCATGTTCCCCACACCGAGCTCCAGAACTGGGCAAATTATAACCCTTCTACTAGGGCTGCACCTAGCGCTTATTTTTCTAGCAATTAATCTAACTATTTTTCCGATAATCATTGATTAGTCTAGCGATTATTTTTCTATTGCTCGATTAATAAACCACTTAATTTAAGCAAAAAGTCTCATTAATATTTCAAGATTTTATTAAATAAAATGAAAACATTACCACAGACTTTTATGACACCAGAAAACGAAACGGGAAGTCTAGTCTGTTGCAGCTCTTGGTAAATGTAGTCAGAGAAACCTTCTACTGAAAAATTAAAATTCAAGCCACTTTCAGGAAACAAACATAAAATAATCTTGCAATTTTTTTACATTCTTTCTAACAGGAATAACAAACTGCTATCTGAATCAAATCACTGCTTTTACTCATCCTGAAAAAGAGACACATAAAGCATATCAGAATAATGATAGTAGTGTCATATTTTAAAATTGGTCTAATGTCCACATCACTGCTATGTTATGATAATATTATTTAGACCCTATTTGCCAGATGCCTGATCAGAAAAATACTGGACCTCAAATTCAAAAGGATGACACACTAATTTAAAAACTGTATGTCAACCCTTCCCCTGAACTTCCAGT
>JAOYSI010000690.1:5012-17925 GCA_025775065.1 Hiodon alosoides | reverse complement strand
GGTGGTGGGAGAAAGTGGGGGGGGGGTAAGGGGAAAGTTTGGTGGAGAAAGAGAAGGGGGAGAAAGTGGGTGTAAATGTGAGTGGGAGAAAGTGCGGGGTGGGGGAAGTGGGAGAAAGTCGGGTGTGGGTGTCTGGAGAAAGGAGTAGTGGGGGGGACCATTTAGGAATAAACTAGGGAAGATTTTTAAATAAACAGAGATTTTTTTCTGAGGCAGAAATAGAGTACTATATTTTTAACCAGGTGAAATCTGAGGTGCCAGCAGTAATTAAGGATTTATAGTATCAGTATAGGACCATTTAATGAAATATTCTGCTTACCAAAAAAGCAGTAAGGGAGAGTTTATGATCAAAGAGCGTGTCACTGAAAGTGACTGTGTCACTAATCACTCCATCGTTCACGCCATCCCTGTAGGACATGATGGGTCATGTGACATGTTGCTGACATCACCGAGTGGCATGGGCGGAGAGTACAGAAAGGAGCTGAAATCTTTTTTTAAGTGGGACAAAGTTTGGCGTTTCATCATTTAGCATCATTGCGTGGGACACAGTAGCCTACACAAGTATATGGGTGAAGCTTTACTGCTGGCAATGCGGTGGACAGCCGTAACCTTTGGTCAGTAACTATATCTTGATGGATCGGTTAATCTAGGTTTCACTGGGTGGCAAGCCAACGTGTGATGTAACGAGTTACATCAGTGGGTCTCTCGATCTGCTAACAGAAATGTAAAACCATCATTGTCCACATTTAGCTTGTTGGGTCAAATACACCGTTTTTTTAAACACGAGCTGGGCCTGCAAAAAGACTCAGGCTGACTGGCACCTACAGTCATTTACTAAATTGTTTACTCTCACCAATGCGCTGAATCTCTTCATTTGTTCATAATAAGGCAGTTCATGAACTATTTTCCTCTACTCCGTGTGACCTGTGTGTAGTGGCTGGGGCTCCGGCCGTCTCCCTTAATCACCACACGTGGCTCCTTTCTTCCCCACCAGAGGCGCCCTAAACAACCCTTCACTGCGATACCGCTCGTTTCCCTTTTCAGGCTGTTAGCGCAGGTCTCTCCATGCTTGACGCGGTGAAACTTTTCGCCATCTCCTGGGCTGTCCAAAATGAAGCCAGGATTTGTGACGAGCGGACCAGCGAACTATCAGTCACCAGCGTAGTTACGAAGCCATACGTAATTACAGAGCCGCGCTGAAAGGGTGGAGCGAAACACAGAAGTGACAGCCAGGCCGGTGAGAGATGGACTGCAGTATACAGTTAATAGTGAGCGGGGACCGCTCTTCCAGGGAACCAGCAGAAAGCACCTTCCCCCCACCCAGAATCAGGGATGAAAAATGGGCTCATCGACCATCCATGGGTATGCGGCTCCCAGCAGTCCACCCTCCACCATGAGACTTCAGTGCCATTCATTCTGGGGAGGGGGTCAAGCCAGAGAGTGGAACCCAGAGGACAAGGGGAGGACAAACATCAGATAGGGGGAACCTAGATTATCTGGGTGCTTTTTGTTTCTGTCAACTCTTCAGGCACCCCATCTCATTGGTTTTGGTTTCAAAATCATTGCCAGATCAATTCGCTGTGCACACCTTTGATGCTCCTGGTCTGCAGGAGAAGAACCCTAAACCACTAATGGTTTATATAACATTGGTTGACAACCAATCTGGATAGCAATCTGTGAAAGATGAGGAAGGTATTTTCAGCACAATGGGAACCTGGGATATTATATAGATGTGTTTGTGTTTGTGTTTGTTTCATTGCTTCACCGGCATCCTTCCATATAGCAGCTGGCATTGGTTCATAGGATTGACTCACTGTTTTTTTTGCTATGTATTTTTTCCAGTCAGGCAGCTGATATTCACTGAAGCAATTCAGGTTAAGTAACTCGCTCTAGGGTACAACGGCAGCACTCCTAATGCACTTTCAACTCCAAACTGTCTGCTGATAGGCGTAGCTCTTTCCAACCTTGCACGGAATTTCTGCCCTATTTTCTAACGGAAAGTAGGCCATATTCCGTGTAGCTCCTAAACAGCTAAGTTTAGTTTCCTAAGACATGGCTCTGGGTTGATGCTCTGTCAAGGGTGGGGTATTTTTGTTGTTGTCTTTTTTATACATCCTGATAAGATGGCATTTTTCAGAGATACATGATTCTCTAAAATGTGGAATTTACTTTCTTCAAAATCGATCCAGTATTGACTTGTCAGGAGATTCTGGTGCTTTTGCTACAGTAACCACAAGGAATGTTTACTATTAGGACTACCACTGCCGACAGTAAAATGTGACAGACAGGGGTGTACCCTATCCAAATATGATTAGATAGTGGGCCGATTTACCAATATTATTCCATAGTTTAATTTCTTCAAAATTAAAGAACCAAACCAAATGAAATGGGAACCAGTACAAATAAACTGATTTCTAAAATGGAAATAATAAACTAACAGAATGACAACTCTTTCTGGTCACACATTCTCACACAAGAATGCAGGGGACAAGAGGGGGCTGTGCCTTGTCTCTACTGGAGTCTCAACGAGCAGCACCTGAGCGGTCCAATTAAGGGAACCACACATCTCAGGTGTGTTAGTCTGGCCCTGGCTGAAGGTGTCTTCAGAATCTGCCTGTCAATCTGACCCTGGCTGATTGGCTGAAACCCTTCTGAGGGTTTTGCTGATTCCCATACATATCATTCCTTTCATTTAGGAGGGGGGGTTATTTACCTTGCACGCTAAGTGTTCTCGGTAGAAGTCTGTAAAACAGTGATATCCATTTTTCTGTGTTTTAAATTAAATCACGGTGAGGAAGAACCTGAAAATATATTTTTCAATGCAAAACTAGTTTATTGCAAAGCCAGTCTATATTTGCAACATTTTCATGCTACATTCTACATTCTACATTCTACATTCTGCAACAGAACCCATTACTTACCACCACTAATCTCATTCACCACTCGGGCTGGACGGGCTGGGATTGTTATGTGCCACAAGGTTACAAATGATTTGGGAAAGTGGAATGTTAGATTTTCAATTCTCAAAATGCTGTTGAGCTTGGAAATAATATGCAAATCAGAAGATGTTGTAGTTGTTGTAACTTAAATAATGTCTTTGAACATTATACCATGGATGCTTGAGTAAAGTGCTGGGAAATAACTCCCCCTCCAGAATTACAATACCCAGATGATAATTGTCTGAACAGAGTAACCTGCACAACCAACCTGTGATTGTTCAAATAATAGTATAGGTAAGGAAGACCACAGTCCATGTAACCCCCAGCATGGTGTTAGCTTGCTACCTAATTACCAGCTAAAATAAGGATTGTTTTCCATTTAAAACCTTTTAAAAAAAACCTTTTTTTTAAGTTCAAGATTCTTTAAGTGGGTCTTTAAAATATTAACTAGCAACTTGGACAGCTGCCTATGTAGATAAAGATATTAATCTTTTTTTTTTCTCTGTGAGTTGGCTTTAGTCATGATGCATCTTAATTCTCTAATCTAAACCTGAAATCTATACGTAATTACACTATTTTATCAAACTTAAACAAAAGGGGGTGATCAGGCAGACTGTGTAATAAATTATATGCCTGTTCAATCAAATTTTTCATCAATTAAAACATTATGTGAGCATGTCGCTGGTGATTAAACCAACATAAAAAGCTAGACATCCGGGTGGATTATCTTCTGTTATATTCAATTGACGTTAGTCTGCTCTTTTTACGATCAACCAGTTATTATGTTCAGTGTAATCCACCATTTTCTAAGCTGTAGGCATCCTCTTTTGGGGAGGCGTGATAGAGGACCAGGTGAGGCCCCAGGTGATATTATTAAGGAGAGGGAGGGAAAGAAACAATTACGATTTACTTTGATATATTCTCCGGTCTCTATTATCTCAGATTAAAAGGCATAAAAGAATATTTCAATGTTACCCATGCGTTACACTGCGGTAGTCATGAGTCAGCCATGTCTTCTTCGTATAAAGGTGGAAAATAACAATTACTGCGGTCTGCTTGGGTGTTTAGGTTCTGGGTCAGCGGTTCTGAACAGGTGAGACCCACAGGAAGCAGACCTCTGTGAAGCTGGCCGACAGGTAATCTAACCTGACGGCGGGAGGGAACCGCGGGGAGCGGACATTCGCAGCAGTGCGTGCACGCTGGTCGACTCCCTTCGTAAAGTAATCACGTCACTCTGCTTGCCTGTTTATGGCTCAAATGCTCGGGCGAAACCATCCCCCTTAGAATAAAAAACGGGATCATTCGCTCGCTGCCAATGGCACAGAAACGGCACTAAGTGGCTTCCCTAACACAAAGAAAGGGCATTTTATACATTATCCTGAGTTATATTCTAATCAGACTCATTTTTTGTCAATCAGTTGTTATTAGATTGCCTTTTCATGGCCTTAGAGATTATATTTATAACCATATGGATGCTGTTTCTGCACCGTGCTCCAGGTGATACCTGATTGGTCCGTGACTGGATTCTGAATATTGCATCGCCTCCAGTCAATCCTGCTGGTTCACTTCCTGTGCCGTTGTTTTGCATTTTCTGCGGTTCAGCGTTTGCCCAGCGTTAGCTCAGCGTTTGCCCAATGTTTGCCCAGTCCTGTTGCTCTTCACTCCCCTTTCCCTGATACAATGTCTTGTTCATTTCCCTTTCTCTCAGCTTCAGCCTATTTTGTTTCTCCACCAAACCACCCCTGCCCCCATGTCCCCCCGCCCCCCGGGAAACTGTCTTTGGTGAATAGCATCCATTATGAATGGGCACATGAGTGTCTGTGTTGGAGTGAAAGAGCTGGCACTCCATTGGCCCCACCTGCAGAGGAAGCCCTAACACAAAGACTGTGCCAGCTGAACACTGCCTCCCACAGCCCCCCGCCCTCCAGCCAACACCGCCTCCTCCCTATCGCCCCTTGTCAATCAGCTCTTTGTTAATGCACCCAATAACATCAAACACGACTGAAATATGTCCCAAATCTCTCCAACTTGGTGGGATGTTCCTCATAGTGCCTTACTTTGTGGCAGCTGCTTCACCTGGCCATGATTCACAGTGTCACACAGGTGATCACCGGTGTCACATGGCTCACCTCAGAGATCTTTAAAGACTTCATTAAGTGTGAATATGTGTGTTCGTGCACGTGGGTGTATATATTTGCGTTTTATTTGTCTATGCATTGAACACGCTGTGTGGATTCTATAGTCTTTCTGTATCCTTGTATTTGAGGTTATACCTCAAAGGGGTTGTACTTTTCATAATAAGAGTCATGGACAGAAATGAATAAACTAAAGATGAATATCACTGTTCACATTTTAAATATGGCCATAATGATTTATCCACTGGCTTTCTTCAGATTCTTCGTATTGTTTTCATTTGTTTAGTATTGAGCTGCCACTCTGACCTTCAGAAACTATATTTCAAAGGTCTCAGTGGGCTTCCAAAACTTTGCAGTGTCTTCCAAAGCTTTGCCTCGGTCTAAAGCTTTGCCTTGGTCACATTGCAGTGTCTCTGAAGATTTGCCACGGTCACGTTGCAGTGTCCCCGAAGCTTTACCTCGGTCTGAAGCTTAGCCTCGGTCTGAAGCTTTGCCTCAGTCTGAAGCTTAGCCTTGGTCTGAAGCTTGGCCACAGTATGAAGCTTAGCCTCGGTCTGAAGCTTGGCCTCTGTCTGAAGCTTAGCCTATGTCTGAAGCTTGGCCTCAGTCTGAAGTTTTGCCTCACTCTGAATTTTTGCCTCGGCCTGAAGCTTAGCCTCAGTCAGAAGCTTAGCCTTGGTCACATTGCAGCGTCTCCGGAGCTTTGCCTGCAGACATCAACACCACTGCTTTGTCTCGTTTTAAAAATGATGATGGGAGATTCTGCTGGTACCTTCAAAGCAGCTCTGTGTCTCGCCCATCATCACATTCCCTGTAGGGTTCTCTGGGTATGGCAGCATTGTAAGGACCTTCTTTCCGTGTTGTCATTGTCCGGAATGCATATTTAAAATGGCCATGAATAATATAATGTGGTTTTACAACATCTATCGCAGACGTGTGCTCTAAACACCGCCCACCCCCCTCCCTGTATCGTGGTGCAGATGATTCTTGTAACGCTTGAAAAAGAGCGCTTGTGTAACACAGCCCTGGGGTCATGTTAACATGTAAGAGACTGTTGTCTTGACCATTTGGATGGGGCATGGGGTGGACTACACAATGTCAAGTCTGGAAGATCTGGAGGGCGTTGACCTGTAAAACTCTCCCCATCTGGATCCTTGGGTCCTAAGAGATATAACTACCCGAGCAGGTGTGTGCGTGCTGGCATTGTCCCCTGTTCATCCTGTACCCATTTACACAAAATAAGATCGGAGGAAAATTTAATCCCAAATGGAGAGAATTAACTAAATCTGCTGAATGGCAGAACTGTGTACAGAAGTGTGTGTGTACTCGACAAAAGCCTTCAGCTCGAGTAGGCGGCATTTGCAGTGAGCTTTCTGCTTTGGGAAATAAAGACTTCAGAGTTTGAATGTTTGAAGGTACTGGTAGTTTTTTGTACCCTCTATATAACTAGAGCTTACGTTTGAATTTGAATGAAGAAATTGCAAAATAATTATGCAGGAAGTAAGTGTCTATTTGGCTTTGGTTTTGCTATTCTTAAGGATGATATTACATTACAGTGGCTGGCATGTATTCGCGTTGTGTAATGCACAAATGTCCGAGAAATCTATCAATAGTTTGGTTCTGCCAATGAAGTTCCATTGGATTACTGTACTTCTCTGGCTGGTAATTTCTGCCTCAGATAACCTCAGAGAGAAAAGGAATACGCTCACGGGTGACCGCTGATGTTTGTGTGTTAGCACGCCATATCTGCGTGCGAGTGAGGGGCCGCCCACTCCTAGAACAGACCCTTGCACGTGTTTGGAATGCTCCCTTGCCCAGGTTCCCTTCTTCCTCTGCTCCGTAAATCATCTTTGGACATGCCCTGTGGCGGTCCGACCGCTCCCTACAGCGGTCATACTGCTCCCCGTGGCGGTCCGATTGCTTCCTGCAGCAGTCATACTGCTCCCTGCGGCGGTCATACCGCTCCCTGCGGCGGTCATACCGCTCCCTGCGGCGGTCATACCGCTCCCTGCAGCGTTCATACCGCTCCCTGCGGCAGTCATACTGCTCCCAGCAGCGTTCATACCGCTCCCTGCAGCAGTCATACCACTCCCTGCGGTGGTCACACCACTCTAAAAACTGGATGGAACCCCTGGTTTTCCAGCTCAGGGTGATTGTTTACAAATTTAAGACCCCCCTTTTTTTTTTTTACAGGCGGGAATGTCTGGCTTTTTTGCAGCAAAGCAAATCCCCGGCCAGACAGTCAAAAGGTGCGCAGCCGAGTGCCAGGGGACCCCTCTAAAAGCTGGGAACGGCTCCGTTAACTGCGACTGGCTCCGTGGCGAAGGAACATCTGTTTGCTAACTTGTAGTTTTGTTTCCCGGCCTACTCCATATGCCTGGCTGCCGACGTTGTCCCTGTCCCATAATGCCATGCTCATTAGACAGCTTCCTGACGGCTAGCGGTGCAGCTGTTGTGACCTGCCCTTGAGCACACGCCTCCCACGGGCCTCTTACAACGGCTCTATTACTGCAACAAACAGAAATGTTCCTCAGGTGAGGGCCCTTTTTGTTCTGTTTTTTATGAAAAAATTGGTGGGACCACTTACCTTGACCACCGTGGAAAAGTTGCTACTTAAAGTAAACTTGCAACACAGTTTAGTTTAGTTTTTCTAGGATTTCTGAGAATCGTTCAGTATGTGGTCAGTTTTGTTCTACTGGAGATGTCTGAACACAAAAGCTTTCCTTAAAACTTTTTCATGCACCAAACAAAATGCAACTGCCTCAAATGAAAAACAAAAGCCCAGATTTCTCCTTTGTATCACAACCATGAAGAAACCTCCAATGTATGAACCCCCAAAAACCCTTCCTCATCGGCAGCACCTGAGTGTGGTCTTATCAAGGTGTGTGACTCTGGCCCTGGCAGTGGGCATATCTCCAGGTCTGCATGTGACCGTAGCCCCCAGGAAAACTTTTTCATTGATCTTGTTTACTAATGGTCTCACCTGCAAGGAAAAACAAAAGGCAGTGATGAAGGGTGTGGTTTAAAAGTGTCACTCAATCTATGTGTTGAAAGTGGCTCTGAATCCTTCCTCTGCACCCCGCCAACTGCTCTTCAGTTCCTGCATTCCTTAACTCTACCTACAGACGGTCTGGTTCCTCTTCACACTGCACAGATCCACAGCGTGGGTGTGACCCGCTTGGACGGCTCTCCGTGTTAAGCCCGGCTCCCTGTGACCATGTCGAATCCAGGGAGGCTTGGGGGCAGATCTGTGGTGCTGCAGCTGTGCGCCTGACATCCCACAATGAAAACCAAAATCGAATCAAAGCCGCGGTTTATTGAGGAGAAAGGGGGGAAACAAAACAAATTCCGAGCTCTTTCCTCGCCTCCATCATTTATTCATTCGTTCATCCTCTCCCGAAAGGCCTGCCGTCCGTTCTTCGAATTCATGAGACCGATAATCTCAGATGCGATCGCTGAAGCAAAAAGGCGAACCACGGGAAGCCGTCCCCGGATTGCTTCCACGTGGGCGGGGCTAAGGTTCAGCCCTCGGCTCGAGTGGCAGAGCCAGGCCTTGTCATTTCGGGTTTAACTCGCTGCCATGATATTTTCTGTTGTTTGCACAGGGCTCACCAGCACAGCCTTAAAACCACGAGGAGAGCTTGATTTGCACAGTTCCCTGTCAGGGTCCACAGACTAAAAAATTTCCAGGAAGACATTTGTCTGGGGTGGTATCACGGCATGTTTGGAATAGATCCACAGATAGTCTCTTGCCGATATGTCCAAACAATAGTAAAGCTAAATGGAAATGAGACCGGAAATCGGTACATCGCAATTGAGAGTTTCTCTGCATCAAATTGATTTTGGCCGGAGTGCAGCAGTTCAGTATTATTCATTTCATATCCTAAATTCAGACAGCATTAGTATTTTCTTACTGTATCCACGTCCAATGCCATATTTAATGAATTACGTGTTTTTATCATTTTATTATGCTGTCACGTCCTCGTTCCAACTATCAGTTGTGCTGCTTTTCGGAAACAGAATTGCAATTAGCACATCACACAAACTCTGCAGTTTTGGGGGAGAAATACAATGGTGAGTTCAGCAGGGAATCCAATGAATCCTGAAGAGAAGAGGAGTCAAGACAAAACCTACAGCTTGCCCCCGGACGGCCCAGACAGCCTGGACAGAGGGTGAGATGGTGGTGGGGAATGGTCTGCCTTAAGACCTCTCCACAGCTGAGAAACGGGCCAGGATCAAGAGGACAGTGAGGCAGATTAAATGGGCGAGTGGATGAAGTGGGGAAGGAAGAAGTGGATTAAATGGGCGATTACTTGAGGTGAGAAAGGAAGAAGTGAATTAAATGGGCGATTACTTGAAGTGAGAAAGGAAGAAGTGGATTAAATGGGCGATTACTTGAAGAAGGAAAGGAAGAAGTGGATTAAATGGGCGATTACATGAATTGAGAAAGGAAGGAGTGGATTAAATGTTCGAGTGGATGAAGAGGGAAAAGAGGAAGGGGATAAAAGGGTGATTACATGAAGTGAGAAAGGAAGAAGTGGTTGAAATGGGTGATTATATGAAGTGAGAAAGGAAGAAGTGGATTAAATTGGCGATTACATGAATTGAGAAAGGAAGAAGTGGATTAAAGGACGAGTGGATGAAGTGGAAAGAAAGAAGCGGATGAAATTGACGAGTGGATGAAGCGGGAAAGAAAGAAGTGGAATAAATGGACGAGTGGATGAAGTGGAAGGGGAAGCAGATTAAATTGACGAGTGGATGAAGCAGGAAAGGAAGATGCGAATCAAATTGACGAGTGGATGAAGTGGGAAAGGAAGATGCGGATGAAATTGACGAGTGGATGAAGCGGGAAAGGAAGATGCGGATGAATAGATATTGGATGCAGTGGTAAGGGAAGAAGCGGATGAAATGCTGAGTGGATGAAGTGGTAAGGGAAGAAGCGGATGAAATGTTCGAGTGGATGAAGTAGTTCATGTTCAGCCACTACAATTCACTTAGCCAGGATATCGGCACCTTCAGCGTTACCATAAGACTACCCCTCATGGAGAATAGAACAACAATACTGGGAAAAGGCCTGAGCAGTACACTGTGCGTGGCTGTTCAGAGATCCGAAAGCGAGATCCATCCACATTGCTAGATTAGCTCAGCAGTTAGACTGTGATTGGTCGCAGTGGTTTATATGTTGAATGTCCAATAATGGGATGTGACAAGTTGCCTTTGATGACTCAAAGCTGTGAAAATTAATTTCCCTGCCACCCCATTAAAGTGCCATCGTCCCACAGGAAATTAATAACCAGATAAATAAAAACAGACAGAAAACAAACTAAATAAATCAACCAGTTTTGAAAACTAAGTGAATTTCCAGGGGTATCAACTTAACAGAGATGCCCCGCTTCACCATCGGTCTTCTAAACAGACCCCACCCTGATATACCGAAAACAATCTAATGGTTCCATACATCATTTTATTTTCCTTTTTCCTGTCAATAATTTAGTCACAATTCTTGCAATCTTACATAGCAATAAAAATGTGTGCTTTAAAAAAAAGAAATTCTTTATGGTACAATTATTTAGCAAACCGCAGCTAACAGACGTCAGTTGTTGAATGTAATCCTGAGAATCAGGCCTACTGGTCAAGAGGGTTGCCAGATGTGTCAGGTTAAGCCACGTTACTACGACCATCATTGGATGGTGGAAATTTCCAGAATTTTACCTAATTTTGGGCTTTCGTTTTTTTGTTGAGGTGTTTGGACGGGTCATTTTAACTTAAGTGGCCAGTTTTTTAAATTTATTATCAAGTAATTATATAATACAGAATCAATGCTGTCAGGAATTATGATGGACAAGTGACAACTCTGACTATCTGTTTGTGTTAATGTGACTTGGCCACCTTCAATTGAGAGTATTAGAAATTATGAGCATGAAAGCTAGTTAGCTAGTGCTTTTGAAATCTTTTTAAATTTAGACATCAATTTGTAAATTAAAAACATTAAATTTACCTCATGGATAAGAAGCCTGAAGCTGGAAATTCATCTATGAATTTGCTTGTTTTTTGGCTGATAAACCGGGTAAGAAAAGCCAAAACTGGGGTAAAACTACAAAAATAAATGATAACTGCCATGTTGGCGGATCAATGGATGAAGTATGCATCTCTGCATGGGCTTTTACAGTTGTTATTAATAATCTTTTCATAAAACATCTTCAACGCTGAATATATATATATATATATATATATATATATATATTTTTTTTTTTATTATTATTTATTTATTTTTTGTTATGTTCTACATGTCAGTGTAGGCAGCTAAAATAAGCGCGGTCTTTTTACATAAGCAGTTTCAGTTGTTTTTGATAAGCTCTTCTTGAGACACCCTCATTGCTGATAACACCCTGTTTATGTTGCTAATTTCTTGTAGAAATAACAGTGTTCAGCTGGTCTTATCCTTTGAGTCCCTGAATCAATTTTCTGCTGCAGTTTTCCTACAAGCTCTCTTCTGATTTACCTATAGCGTCCCTCCCTCCCTGCTGTAAAGAAAGTGGGATTTTCTTATATCTGGTGTGGGATGAAAGTGCTTTGACTCGGTGGGGGAAATTGATTGCAGGAACTCTGCTCCAACTCCAGAGGGAACTGTGTGGGGGGATTCATAAGCAAAGGGAAAACTTAGCGTGCCTGTTTCCGTGAGACGCGGCACGCATCGGCCTGCCTCACACTTGTGTGGATTTGCACGCTTCTCCCCTAACGCGGCAGGAGCCCTGCAAATATCAGCTGGTTTGGAGGGGACGATGGAGTAGGTAGTGTAATTCTTCTCGAGCGATGTGTAATTCTGCTGCACTGATGCACTTAAGAGGCGTACCCTTGCACTGAAGGACACTGGGCTATTTTGGCACATATCCCCGTTCCTTTAAAAGCATTATCACAATGAAAGCGTCCTGAATGCCAAGCGCATTTCCTTGGCAGGTGCCAGGTCCCATGTTAAGTGTAGACGGCTGATTCCAGAGCATGCCTGACCAAAACAATAAGCCAAAACAACACACCGAAATGACAGGCTTTTTATTTTTTAGGTTGGACTCCTACTACTGTCTATGCTGTGCCAACAGTCGTTACTGTGCCTACTGTCCATACTGTGCCTACTGTCCATACTGTGCCAATAGCCGGGGAAAACAGTCGATACTGTGCCTACTGTCCATGCTGTGCCTACTGTTCATACTGTGCCAATAGCCGGGGAAAACAGTCGATACTGTGCCTACTTTCCATACTGTGCCTACTGTCCATTCTGTGCCAATAGCCGGGGAAAACAGTCGATACTGTGCCTACTGTCCATACTGTGCCTACTGTCCATACTGTGCCAATAGCCGGGGAAAACAGTCGATACTGTGCCTACTGTCCATACTGTGCCAATAGCCGGGGAAAACAGTCGATACTGTACCTACTGTACATACTGTGCCAACAGTCGATACTGTGCCTAATGTCGATACTGTGCCAACAGTCGATACTGTTCCTACTGTCTATACTTTGCCAACAGTCGATACTGTGCCTACTGTCTATACTGTGCCAACAGTCCATACTGTGCCTACTGTCCATACTGTGCCAACAGTCCATACTGTGCCTACTGTCCATACTGTGCCAATAGCCGGGGAAAACAGTCGATACTGTACCTACTGTCCATACTGTGCCAACAGTCCATACTGTGCCTACTGTCCATACTGTGCCAACAGTCGATACTGTTTCTACTGTCTATACTTTGCCAACAGTCGATACTGTGCCTACTGTCTATACTGTGCCAACAGTCCATACTGTGCCTACTGTCCATACTGTGCCAACAGTCGATACTGTGCCTAC
>JAOYSI010000689.1:0-17925 GCA_025775065.1 Hiodon alosoides | reverse complement strand
GGGGGGGGGGGCGGGGGGGGGGCGGGGGCGGGGCGGGGGCGCGCGCCCGGCCCCCCCGCGGCGGGGGGGGCACTGGAGATTGCCAGGACTATCACTCCAGGGGGTGACATCATATTACAATCTATAATTGGCTCATTATGTCAATGAGACTCATTATAACTGCAAATACAAATTACATTAATAACTTTTCCTTTCTAGTTGGCTAATTTAATAAGAGGTCAACTAAATCACCCTGGATTTTGAGGCCTTGACGGCGCTTTGACAGCCCACTGAAAAACATTTGCATACCGCCTCTCTTTATTACTTTACTGTTTCGTCTTGTTAAATCTTATTTTCTTAATCACCCGATTGTGATAATATGATGGTATAATATGATTGATACACTAAGGATTTGTGATATATGGTATGCTAACAGAAGATACTGCGTAGTACTTGTAAAAATATCACATTTACAATTTTTTTTTTAACATATCTTCAATTTAGCACAGTTCTATTGAAAGCAACTTCCAGTTTCTATATCCATCCAGCTAGGTATTTCACTGAAGCAATTCAGGTAAAGTACCTTGCTCAAGGGTACAACAACTGGGGAGGGTTCTGAACCAACAACCTTTCAGTTACAAGCCTGTCACCTTAACCACTACACCATCAGCTGCCCATGTAAATGTGATGTATATTGTTTAATATTGACATTTTGACATGAAATTGTGGTCATTTTTTCCTCATAACGATTTTCTGGAAAAACATTATAGTTGCGACCAAATCGATTTCTCTGAAATGCTTCACCCCAACAAAGCACTGACACCAGGACACATCCAAACTCCATCCCATTCATTTTCTGGTTGCTTTATAGAACCAATAGTTGCTAATACTGAAATTAACACTGACTGCAGTGTAACGCTCCAAAGGTTAACCACTGTGATTAAAAAGTTTTCTGTCCTGTGAAACATACGTACAGTTACAAGAGCTAGTTACTTAGTCTGTGTGATTCACGGAACACTTCAAGAATCTGGCTATTAACCTAGTGAATTGATGCCCTGGGAATCTCTTATTTGGCTGGATTCAGCCAAATATATTCTTGAACACAAATTTCACAGCCACAGATTTATACACCCATTCTAGGCATATATAGAAAAAGCCCATTTTGTTTATTTTGATTTGATTTTTTTCAATTGCATTTCTTAGTTCACAGGGAAATTCTAAATAAAAATTCAAAATAAAACCGCTCATACCATGAAAATGTAAAAAAATAATAAAAATAATATGTATTTATAATTATATAATTATTAACAAACAAACAACATTGAAAATAATACTATTGATAATAACGTGACACTAAACTGTAGTACTGACGCATGCTTGTTTAATTCCCATCAATAAGAGTGGGTTTTACTATAAAGAATTAAAAGTTCCACCAGTTTAGATTCAGCATCTAGCTACATGCAATGACAAAAAAATATTATACAGTTTTCTGGCCTGAATTATTGTACAGAGACTTTATTATGACCCCCATCAAATATACATAATATTGTACAAAGCACTCACTGACTGTAGTTTAACTGAATCTGTTCAATGTTTCGTAGCCAATGACTATGGCATTATATACACACCATGTTGTGCTGTAGTGTTTTCAGGCTTCACTGTCAAGCATCCGCATTGCTGGTTACTGTGCTATTTTTCAGTCAGTGTGTTCGGATAAACCCATTCAGGCCTCTTGGTTCTTATTTGCACTGTTCTGGAATCTTCCCAGGAAAATTGGCCAATTCAGTCACAGCGTCTTGTCACTCTCTTTCTTCAGATGACTGAAAAACAAGAATTAGGTACGGCAGAGTCTCCTTTAAAGTAGGTAGTTATTATCAACACATTGGTTATTATTAACACATCATTAATGCACACAAAACCTCATTCAAACAGTCAGCGTTCCCCCAGCTGTAAGGATTTTATCTGGTGGGTCAGTATATATACGCTGTTCATGCCCAATGGCCGGCCCGGTGTGGTGTGCGTGTATCTGAGGGGCAAGGTCCAGGCACCTGTAATACTCGTCCTGTGTGAGGGAGTGGTGGTGGTGGTGGTGGATCCATTGCTGCTCCAGCGCCAGCCTCTGGATCTGGATCTCCGCGTTTTGGGCTTGCTGCATGGCCTGGAGCTGGTGAGCCGCCGACATGGGGCCCGACAGGGAGGAGGGCTGGGGGAGCTCGCGGAACGGACCGCCTGGGTGCAGAAGGAAAGGGCAACGGGCTCCATCAGCTCCAGAGCACCTCCACATGTGGTTCTACATCCCTGCACAGCACTACAAACTACGTACCTCCACGTGTGGTTCTACATCCCTGCACAGCACTACAAACTACGCACCTCCACGTGTGGTTCTACATCCCTGCACAGCACTAAGCACCTCCACGTGTGGTTCTACATCCCTGCACAGCACTACAAACTACGCACCTTCACGTGTGGTTCCACATCCCTGCACAGCACTACAAACTATACACCTCCACGTGTGGTTCTACATCCTTGCACAGCACTACAAACTACGCACCTCCACGTGTGGTTCCACATCCCTGCACAGCACTACAAACTACGCACCTCCACGTGTGGTTCCACATCCCTGCACAGCACTACAAACTACGCACCTCCACGCGTGGATCTATATCCCTCGCACAGCACTACAAACTACACACTGGCTGCACAGAGGGTGAGAGACAGAGCCATTTCTCACCAAAGAGTTGTTGCCGTAGCACCTCGCTGTCAGTGAGGGGGTGTGCAAGGATGGGGGGGCCCAGTGCAGCCCCTGGGTAGGGCAGCCGAGCGAGGGGGGACCCCGATGTCAGGGGGTCCATCAGGGGGTGCACCCCTCCCGCTGCTGGGGGAGAGAGATGTAATAGTAAAAACAAATTTAATAACAATCATAATTATCATCAAGACTACAACTTCATTAAGTATGATGATGCTCAAATTTTCATTCAGTATTTCAAAAATATGATACAGGAAGAACTGACATGGTCTTTTTTCAAATATATTACTAATGTTTATCCCAGCAAAAGTAGTTACCTTAGTAAAAAAATAAGCAGACAACTGGTCCTAACATTAATTTATGTATGATCTTTCCAGCTACACTTAAGACAACAATGGTGGTAGTAAGTACCTGTGTCTTGCTGGTGCAGGTGGAGGTGGGAGTGGATGTGTGAGTGCTGGTGATGATGTGGGGTCACGTTCAACATCTGGAGTCTCCCCAGGGACTCCCCCCCACCTCTCTCTCTCTCCCTCTCCCGTTCTCTCTCTCCCGCGGTTGGTCCTGTCCTGTCCCTGTCTCTCTCCCTTTCTGCAGCCCTCTCTCTCTCAGCCCCGCCAGGAGAGCGGGTCTGGGGGACAAAATTTTCAGGGGGAGCGGGAGCGGAGGCGGGCTGAGGGTGAGAAGGGAGGGAGTGGGGGAAAGAGGAATGTGCGGAGGGGTGATGGGCGGAGGGGCAGAGGACATGGGCGGGGCCTGGCTGTACACCATGTGGGCAGACCCAGAGCCTTGAGGAGGGTGCTGCATGGGGTGGCCAAGGGGGGGTGGTGGCGGAGGAGGGGGGCCGTAGTGTTGCTGCGGTGCCATCATGTGGTGAGGATGGGCTACAACGGGCTGGCCAGGGTAATCCCCGGGATGATGGTGTGGAGGGGGCGGCGGAGGAGGCGCGGGGCCCGACTGGGGGAGGGGCTCACGCGAGGAGGAGGAGCCGGAATCGTCCTGGATGGGCACGGTGATGAGGTTGCTGTGTTTGCGCGTGGTCACCGTGGAAATGCGAAATGTCTCCTGCGCGATGGAGCGGGGAGGGCCCATGTCGGAGGAGGAGGAGGGCGGCGGGGGCTGGGCGGGGCGCAGGTCATCGTGCGGCGGCGGCTGGCCGTAGGGGTCCAGGCCCGCGTGCTGCAGCGGGGGCGGGATGAGGAGGTGCGGTTTGGGAAGGTGCGGCGGCGGAGGCAGGCGGTGCTTGTCCGGAGGCATGAGGAAACGCTCCGCCAAGTCGGACGGTGGGGGCAGGTGCAGGTCGGCGCCGCCGCTGGGCCGCCCGCCCGCCGGCTTGCCCGCCCTAACGTGGCGGTGGTTGATGTGGGCCTGCAGGTCGCGCTGGGACAGGTAGGTGCGCTTGCAGCCCTGCACAATGCTGCACATGAAGAGGGAGCCCCGTAGACACTGCTCGATCCGCTGGACCGGGTCCGTGCAGCTGTAGAGGGACACACTGAACTTAACATTTAGTAAGGGAAATGGAAAGACGCCATCCATCCACTGACAATTAGCACACACGCGAAGACGCTGTGAACTTAGGGACAGCACGCGCGTGTGTGCGTGCGTGCGCAGTGATAGGCCGTGGGTTAGAAGACACTGAACCGGTTAGGTTTAATGGACAGGTAACCCCCATGCTGATCTAAATCCCATGGAGGTTACTGCCTTCATTCCTCTGACACTCAACCAGAACTCAACCTCAGTGAGTAGCAGAACAACTAAACGCCGGGAAGAGAAAATCCTGACATAACCTAGCAGCTTTCAATTTATGTTTCTTTTTGGATTACAACTTTGGATACATCTTGAAGAATAATCAATATTGATTGGTTTCATTAAAGTTTATAGAGATTGAAGCAGTTACCAGGGGAGTGTGAAAACAACATGATTCAAATGGTCAAATATAATTATATATATATATAGGTTAATATCCCATGATGGTACGTTTACAGTAAATAGATCTTTATAAAATGAAAACACCACATCAAAATAAGCTATTTTTGAGTAATGAAACTAGGTCTTCTCACATCACTGGCCCAATCACGTGCTGTTGTTTCTACCAGTATAAAACTCACAAACTGGAAAAACCTTCCCCCAAAACAGCAACAGCAAAAGCATCGGTCACCAAGACGGGAGAAACTGCAGTGCGCGTGGACGGCAACGCGAAACGTCTGGGCAGGGGGAGACTCACCCAGGACACATCTTGTCACATTTTTTTTCATGGAGCACAGCACATTCATAGCAGAAGACGTGTTTACAGGGAATCTGTGGAGAGGATAAAGGGCTGCCGTTGGGTTTTCCGCACAGAACGCGCTCGGCAACACAGAGAGGTGACAATCTAAAAGGCAGGACACACTTAAACGTATAGAGGCTCGGGGCAAAACGCAAAAGTCGAGTAAAATTTAACATTCACATAACGCAGAGCACCGTTACTCACTCCTGCTCTAGGAGCGTAGATTCCAGAAGTTTTTCAAAATTTGACTACAATTTTAGAAACATGTTTCTTAGTTTGGGGCTATGCAGATTAATTAGGGTAAAACCAATTAAATTCAGTCACAAAACATTGTTTAGTCAACTTTAGAGAAGACGTAGGCGGGAGGCGACTGTTTAGCACACTAGAAACCAATAGGAAAGAAGCAGGTAAACATCCCAGAGGAAGGCTTTGAGTCAACCTACCATGCGTCCATATATCTTTATGGGCAGACCACACTTGTCACAGAAATGAACTGGCGTGTCATCCTTTTCACCGACCAAATTCATCTACAGAGGTAAACAAATAGCCACTGTTACAATCCCTATTTTAATGATGGCCCCTCCCCCCGTGTTGTTACGTAAATGTTGATATTTTGGTCCCTGAACGATACAGACCCAAGTTAAAATTATTTACTGTTACATAATTAAATTTGTCTGATGGGGTTTGCCGCAATTTACGTTTTGGCATGCCAAATATCAAACCATCTTGAACTTGAGCAGTAATCACATTCTGAACCACACTTACTTTATAATCCCAGAACATCTGCTGGGGAAATCGCCGCTGGCTCCCAAAAGCATCCCCAGATTTGCACTCAAACCTCTCCTCCTGCTTGTAGCTGAAGCCCTCTGGAAGAGAAAGTTCACCGATTTACAGAAGTCAACCCGTTTCTGATAACACTGCAACATCCTGCTGGGAAGCTGAATCTACTCTCTTACCACTACAATTACAGAGCATGACAAAAAGATACAAAAAGTTCAGAAATATAACACTGCTCTATTCTACTTTTTAAAAATAAAAAGCGTTTACTTAAAATGAAAGAAATGCATACGTGAAGGCACAAGGTTTGTAGCTTATAAAACGTTTACTTCTGAAAAAAACACTACGAGCCACCTACCGTCATCTCCGGACTGCGGCTTGGAATTGATCCGGTTCATGGCTCGCTGAGGCCGGGCAACAGGCTTGCTCCTAACCACGGCCGGTTTGGATATCAATTTGATGGGGATCCGCCTGCGGACATCGGGACCCCCCAAACTTCCCGAACCGTCCGTGCCCTGCAAATCATTGTCTGAGCGTACAGATGAGCTAAACGTTATTTCCCCATCAAAAATGCTTCTTAATATTACATGTCACATACTTCGCCTGTAGCCATACAAAAAGTTAACGGGTAGCTTTACGATACATTTGTGCTTTTGCTAATTAATCATACAGTGCACCAAGCAATACTGGGTATGTTAAACGTATAATTATTATAAGTAATATAAGAAATAAACACAAATAACGTTTACCAGCCACAGGTGACATTTGCAGCCAATACTCCAATTGACCCAAGAGCCTAAACGTCAGATAGCATACCACCAATTTCATATAATTCGTATTTTGTTAGAATTTAAATCAGTTTGAAAACATGAGGTAGTAGTAACGATAAACTGCCACATCGCTAAATATCTATAGCATTAAAATAAAACAGTTCTGTGGTCACGACTTTTTACATGATGCTGCGAGTAGCTTTCTCGGCGTTTAGAAAAGGCCGCAACTCAGCGACATTTCGGAAAACAGTATTTCCGCTAGACCAGCGACAAAAATAATTATATGAAATATGTGCTACATACGTGCGCTTTGCGGATGATACGTTCAACTACGGCATTTTTTTCAACACGAAAATACAAATTAAATGCAAACACAAATGATTTCCCTCCTTACCAGCCTGGTCCATGATTTGGGTGCAGTGCATGACGGGAGCGGATATTACAGTCATGAAGCGGTGCGCTTTTCAGGAAGTTTGTGTGAGGTGATTGAGGAAAAGGTTGAGCTAACGGTGTTGAATGAAGCGAGCAAGTAGAACAAAAGTAAAGTCACATAAATAAAAAGAGAAACCATTCTCTTCCTGTCTGCCATGAAAGTGTTTGTATCAGCAAAAGTGCGCTAGTTTTCGTATACAGTTTGAGCTCAAGATCACTTATTAAAGAAGCTCAAGGATTTAGCGCGAAATGGAAATTACAAATCATGAACCACTAACCACCACTTTTACCCAGAACGAAGTATGGAGGCTATGATATGGCATAAACGCGTTTTATTATTATTATTATTATTATTATTTACTGGGTATTATATGTTCTAAGCATATCAGGAGATATAATCTGTGACTACACACTGCCAGCAAAATATTCTACAATTCTAGAGAAACTAGATAGTAACTAGTCAATGTCTAGTTAATATCGTACAGTAAAAAATACTACATTTAAATAAGCCTTGAAAACTGCTCAATATGCTCACATATGGCGGTTAAAATTACGTTTTAATGAATTTAGATTTACTTTAGCGTGTTTTCTGGTGGCTCACTGTAGAACCTATGTTCGAAGCATTTTTGTTTTAGATGAAGGGCGCATTGAGATTTTGGAAACGTAGTTAGCAGTTTAAGCACGTGTTCACGTAGTAGATTTAAATCAGTAACAACTTTGATGAGTTTCTCCAAAGGTTAAACAATGGGTACAAAATCCGCCAGGCCTAAAACTAGCTCTGCCCCAGTTGGCACCCTCTCCGTGGCACCCTCGCCGGGTGGGCTCAGCTAAATGGTACATATTCTATTCAATTCAATTCAAAAATTATTTATTAATCCCACAACGGGGAAAATTCACAATTCACATGTTACTAGTGTCTGAATCAGGAGAAATAATTTCACAGACCCCGGCACGAACTCTTTCTGGAGAACACCCAAAAGTACATATCTACGGACTGTACCCGACGAAGAAGGAAATCAAATAAACATTTACAAAGAAAATAATAGGATCACACGGATTAAGAAATTTTTTTTGTAAATTAAATTAATTACATTATCGCTTGTAAACGGCTTTAAACTAGTTTAAAAGTCAAATTTTACCAATATAGAGATAAGTCAGACCTTGACAAACACGAATTTATTCCTTAAAATAAGAAACCTTAAAATTGCTTTTAAACTGAAATCAAGTAATTTCACGCGCACACTAGCGAAGGGTATCAATCTACTGCTGAGGTACCCACTACTGCACGACGCCTGTTTAAATCCACCGACAGAGGGCACATGGTGACTACAAATAATCAAATAAATATGGTTTAGATTCTTCTCGTCGCTGTGACACTGGTGGGTGAACACTCGTAGCAAATTCGTAACTCGAGTTTATTTTCGGGTGATCCTGTCCGTCTCATGTGCCCCACATACATTAACGTTTTATTTTTAATCAATTTTGCATGTAAGTCTCTATCAAAAAGTAGACTTATATGAATTATAAAACGATACTTTCTGTAGGGTTGCATCGGTTGCAAGAAAAAAAAAAAAAACCCCCATCGCTATCATAAGTGCACCTGCAGAGGGCAGGAGGCTGTGTGAATTACTTCTGTAATTTGGGTCGCCTCTACACTTAGCCTCGCCCTCAAGCGCGACTCTTCAACCGTAGTTACTCAATGTGTCCTTCTCTCTGACACATTGATAGAGCGGGACTTGAACGTTGGAGCACTCCAACACTCTCTCTCAGGATGCTCCCAACACACTTGGTCCTCTGTGCGGTGTGCACTCTTACAGCAGAGTGTGTCTTTGGAGCGGCCGAGCAGGATAAGAAGAGAACGGTAACGTTTAACAGGACTCTGCCGAAAGAAGACAGCCACCGAGGAGACATCTCGCGGATGAAAAGGGACGTCAACCACAGAAGTTCTCAGAAGTTTACTCCATGCAAATTAGACCTCGCTGCGGATGACTGGAGGAAGCTGGATCAAAATACTCACGAGGCAAGGGGGTGGGGTGGTGGGTTTCTCAGATTGTTACAGATGCGCACCTGTTAGACGTTACCGTTACTACCTCAATACTGGAACCCTTTATCCTCATACAATATTATGGTGTCTAGTTTATGAAAGGTTCCCAGACAATTTATGGGTTAATACTAAGCTTTTTTACAGGTACGCATCGAGTGACGTACACTTTTTTTGAAGCATGTATTACACGTTGTTTTGTTAACATTCTTTAACGTTTTTAAAGAAAAAACTAAAAAGAACACAACAGAATATAACTATGTGATAAAATTGTTTTATTGATCCTAAGGAGGAGATAGTTATTAAGATAAGAGCTTTCCTTTTAAGATTTATACTGTATAATGTTATACTGTAGTGAAACGATGCCCATGCCACAAATAGGCACAACTACAGACCTCCAAAAATTTTTTTAGACACTATTTGGGATGATTTACCCCTGACTGCGATGCTATATGTGACCTGACTTTTAGGCCTGATACCACGTGTAGGCCACATCCCCTTCAGCACGTCTTAAACCTAAACAGCCAAACCAGATGTCCAGGAACTGCTCTTTAATTGCTGTTGGACTTTAACGTCTGCTCCCTCTCCGTAGACCGCGTTCCATGGTGATTCTGGCTCCAGTTTTACGCTGACGTGGGTCGGGGATGGAACCGGGGTAAGTCTGCTACATGCTCAGTTGGGTTCAGAATAACAGCAACGGGATTATTTGGAAGGGAGTTTAAAGTGTCTAGGCCCACATTTTGAAAATGCAACAACTTTTATCGCTCTCAAAACACTCATCCACTGTATTCTATCAGGTGACCCAAATAGATATTAATATTTTGCTGGCAATTGGGGCCTAAAGTTTTCGTCTTTAACTAGCGGTGCTGTTAACCAAGTTGTAGGAGCCTTCATGAGGTTGCAGTTGGCTTAGTTGTTAAGGAACTTGATTTGTTTCCAGAAATTTACCTCGAGAACTTGACTTAGGTTAAATGTAGATACCAAATTGTACTAATTGTTTAATAAATATCTGTCACTCTGGGCAAGCAAGCAAACATTTGCACTCAGAATAGCTGCCATTTGAAGCTGGTCAGGTAATATCATAACACGCTGATTAAGAATGACACCTAAATAAAACTGAACATCCCAGCTAAAGGTCCAGCAAAATGTATCTATTATGATATGAAAGTAATATTATAGGCAATGTGTATGTCAAATATCAAAATTGATTGCAACTATATCAGTCATAACCATTTTAGTATTTTTTAATGCAGAAAGGAAAAAACTAATAATAGAGTGATGCCAGACCAATACGAAATTCCAATTTGTTTACAATGAAAAAGAGTCAGGAGAAGGAGCAGAGTCAGGAAAGGCAGCAGAGTCAGGAATGGGAAGCAAGTTAGGAGCGGGAGCAGAGTCAGGAGCGGCAGCCGAGTCAGGAGAGGGGGCTGAGTCAGGAGCGGTAACAGAGTCAGGAGCGGGAGCCGAGTCAGGAGCGGGAGCCGAGTCAGGAGAGGGGGCTGAGTCAGGAGCGGTAACAGAGTCAGGAGAGGGAGCGGAGTCAGGAGAGGGAGCTGAGTCAGGAGCGGTAACAGAGTCAGGAGAGGGAGGCGAGTCAGGAGAGGGGGCTGAGTCAGGAGCGGTAACAGAGTCAGGAGAGGGAGCCGAGTCAGGAGCGGGAGCCGAGTCAGGAGAGGGAGCCGAGTCAGGAGCGGTAACAGAGTCAGGAGAGGGAGCTGAATCAGGAGAGGGAGCCGAGTCAGGAGAGGGAGCCGAGTCAGGAGAGGGAGGCGAGTCAGGAGAGGGGGCTGAGTCAGGAGAGGTAACAGAGTCAGGAGCGGGAGCCGAGTCAGGAGCGGGAGCCGAGTCAGGAGCGGTAACAGAGTCAGGAGAGGGAGCCGAGTCAGGAGCGAGAGCCGAGTCAGGAGAGGGAGCCGAGTCAGGAGCGAGAGCCGAGTCAGGAGCGGGAGCCGAGTCAGGAGAGGGGGCCGAGTCAGGAGAGGGAGCCGAGTCAGGAGAGGGGGCTGAGTCAGGAGAGGGAGCTGAGTCAGGAGCGGTAACAGAGTCAGGAGAGGGAGTTGAATCAGGAGTGGGAGCCGAGTCAAGAGATGGAGCCGAGTCAGGAGCGGGAGCCGAGTCAGGAGAGGGAGCCGAGTCAGGAGAGGGCGGCGAGTCAGGAAAGAGCACCAAATCCCAGAACAAGCAAGCGTCAAACAGCATTAGGCCAATGTAAGTGTTAATGTCAATCCAACATTTAGAACACTTTGGAGAGCTCTGTGGATCAGTTCTATGAAGTACATAGGCTGTTCTATGACTGCGATGTAAGATTTTATACAGAGTCTGCCTTGCTCTATCACGAATAAAGGTCTGCCCCACAACACGCATGACCTCTCCCCAGCCTTCTTCATCAGGGATGCCACCAAAGTCCCTTTCCCAAGAAGTAAGCATAGCATTAACATTGCTTGTACTGTTTAAGTAAACTAATGAGTAAAAAGCAGATACACATTTTTTGTGTCAATTTGAGTCACTCCAGTTACCCTGAAGGGATATTAGAATGTTTCAGGAAGCCAAAAAGTGCTTGTTGGGGATATCAGATTGGATTTCAGTCTGATCACAGGTCATTAATGTGCCACCGTCGCTCTGATCAGCAACAAATCTGATACCGTATATTATACGCATAAATGTATGTTTTATTCCAGGATGGACAGACTTGCTTATTAAAGGGAAAGGAAGCTGAGGAGAATCCTTTTCTCTTAGTGCATTTAGTAATGTCCCTGACGGTGTTCTGTGCTGGTGGATTAGCCTTCACTTCAGGAGGGATTTTATTCCCATTACAAGTCGAGTCAGGAAGCTATGAGAACGATGGAGAGTCCGTGAGCCATGAGTCCATACCAACCCATAAGGACTCTGAGTCACTACGGAGACGCTCTGAAATAATTGGAAGATCTTGCTTGGAAGTAAGCCTGGAAGATCTAACCATCTGTCCAGGTCGCGGTTTACTGTAAAAACAACTGGATGTAAATTTTGTTTAAAAAGATCTTTCAGATTAGGTGAGATGCTGACCCCCCCCTAGTATTTTTCATCCATGAAATTCTAAATTCTGTTGCTGGAACGTTGAGTGACAATCTTTCATAATTCTATATGATTCCTTAGTGACTTAGCCCTTAGCCTTATCTTTAGCCCTCCCTGTCTCTAAGTGATGATATCAAGTTAGAGGCCGTTCAACCCTTAACCTGGCATGCAGGCATTCTGCCCAGCGTGTTACCTGATTCATATAGTCTGTGTTTTGCAAATAATATTGCAGATTCAGCTTTTTGAGGTAATAACTGGGCCAGAGCGTAATGGGTGCCCTCTAGCTCTTTATAATCTCATCTCTAGATCCTGTAATCTACCTTCTACTTCTAGTGGTTCTTTAAGAGTGTTCTTTTTCTTTGTGTTAGCAAATGAGATCATAGAACCTCTGAGAAAGCCCATTGCAGCCTCTCGGTTCGGGTTATTGATAATGGCTACATAGAGATTCCATAGATCCGAAATTAATCCAAAGAGGCAAGGCTATTTAGATGGAATGTATATAAACGCCACACTCGTGATCCGGGGTCCCAATGCGGAGGAGTTATGTTACTGCCTGCAGTACCATGGTCTGATAAGGTGTGGTATCGTTACGGGGAAAAAAAACACTCAGATTTGCTGGGAATAGCCTTCTGAAACGAATGCTGAGATCTTTATGTTGCTCACGAGTGTCATTCAAGCGATAGAAAAGTCAAGAAAACGTTCATGTCCCTCGTGCCGCAACTGGCTCATGGCCCTGGCCGCCATCCGTAGTCGCAGTTTGTCCAGGGATCTGTGGTTCCAGTTGATTTAATCTCCAATCCAAGTAGTTTTGTTTGCTGGGATTTGTCAAGCTAAACAGCCTGTTAGTTGTTTGTGTGAGCCGTATGTTCTCTCCAGGTTCTCCAGTGTGTTTCCTTCTGCCTACTTCAGTATCCCCTGTATTCGAGATGCGGGATACAGCTTCATCCAGGTGCTCTGAATTGTCCTGGGCATTAATTTGAGTGTGTTGGTGAACTTTCTAGCGGATCTCGGTGCAACTTCGGACCAAGACTTGGACATTTCTTTTTAGAAGACATGTTCGCTGCCGACTAATGGTGGTTCCGTCTAGGTTTAGCGAGATTTAGACTGGTTAAAACTTTATTAAAGGGGATGGCGGTAAGAGCTTGGCGCCGTCATGTGACCCCCCCCCCCCCTTGTACTTTTAACATGGCGCACGTTTAGAATGCAGTTATATCCAACGTTTTTGCAGTGATGCAGTGGCATTACAGCGACAATGTCATGCTGCTGAAATGTTATTGTGATCTCACATGTTGGGTGATCTTGTGATGGTGATGTGTGGGGGGGGTGACCAGTCAGACAGAAGCAGCTGCGGTGAGGAGTTTGGGGTTGAGGTGTGGGTTCCGCTGAAAGATGGGGTTCTGTTCTTCCCCAGGTGATCCTGGTGCTGTCGACAGTCAACGCTCCGCTCGGTTTGTTCTCCGAAAGAGGCTCCTCGCGACTCTACAGGAGGTGAGGGGACAGCCACCTGCGCCCACCCGTGAACACCTGCTCAGGCCTCTTCAACATATCTTTCACCAGGGCTACATTAAGAACAATGGAACAAGACAGTTATTGGATATCTGCTTGGAGGACTGAATATTTTATTCTCAACTGAAAAAAAAGAGGAAAGAATTTAGCCACTCAAGAATTTAGCCACTCAAGGATTTAGCCGTTACTGTCTGTATTTCACCATACTCCGCTCACTTAATGGTGAGCCAATAGGAGCTAGGTAGGTACTAGAGCAGGACTTTTCCCTCACCAACAAGTATAGAGTGCTCTAATGTCTATGAAGGGCAACAGCGTTCAGTCCTAGACTGGCACTGTACCGCCTGTTGCTTTTGAATATGCACATTTATATTTATCTTGATTAGGGGTGTCAAACTCTGGTTCTCATTAGATGCTGGGTCTGCAGTTTGTTTTTGTCTAACTCGCCTCTTTACTGTTTCCGGGCATAAAATGGATGCTGATTTCTAGTGATCTGAAGTTGCCCTCTGAAAGCTGGAATTTTATACCCCTGCTCTAGAGTCATAATGACTCTGTGTATAAATATCTGATGGTATCTCATGTTGCTTAAGTTTAACTGAATTGTGAACGTTCTTCATGACAGCGAGGATTATGGGAAAACCTTCCACGACATCTCAGAAGTCATCAACAACACCTTCATTCATAAAGAATTTGGAATCATCACAGGGCCTGGAAACTCTCAGCATGTAAGCAGTTTTGACATTTGAAATGGAACGAGTGCATGCTGGTTTGGTTTTCCTTTGCTTTTGCAAGGAACTGTATCTGTGGACTACAATGTGTTTCAAACAAATATCAGAATATATTAGAATATATTCAGCGGCGATGGACATCCGTTGTTATGGGCATTCATCTATTTATTTTTTCTATGAATCCGAGGCTTGGACCTTCTTTAACAGTAGTTTAAACTTTGTAGTTTTGTTTTCACTTCCTTACAGTTCAGGAGATTAATACCCTCTTTGTGCTAACAGAGGCAGAGTTGTAGAACACGGTGAGACCCAAGGCAGCAGATACTAAATACTGAATATACCAGTCAATACTAATACAATACTTAGCCAAGAAAGGCCCAAATTCTTCCATGGTCGCCACACGGCCACCACAGAGTGTTAACGGACTGTAGATGAGAGCCACTGAGTGACATGAGTCATCCCTCCATGTGACCAGAGAAGCGTCTGCTCTGGTTGGCCATTGAAGTGGAAGCCGGTGTTGGGGGATGGAAGAGGAATCTGTATAAAGGGAATGCATATTCATTTTGTACTGGCAGCGTGTTCAACAGTTTTACTCTGGCGTCAGAGACTGTCTGCAGGAGTTTGAAACACATTTAGTGTCATCATATTTAGTAGGACAATTTTGCTGTCTGTTACATCAGTCTCAATGATGTCACATTTGTTGATATTCCTTTATAAACAAAAGATAAATAATACTATTTATATATTTTATATTTTATAAATACTTATTCAGTCATCTGAAAAAACACCCCAAAACTAACCTGGTGCAAAGACAAAAATCACTTATTTGAACACCAAAAAGAAGGTTGCTAATAGTATCATGGCTGTGTTACATATAATCTTGCATAATAATGTAAACCATTGAAATCTGTTTAATCTAATTTTTTCGTCTTCTAAAATATAGTTATTATTGATATCATGTTGTTGACGTCATAAATATTGTAGTAATAATACTGTAATCATGAGGCCACCTTATCCTTTGGTATGGCACATTAATTTGCGATCTCATCAGTGGCCCTTCTGCTTGGCACAATAATTGTGATGTCATCGGTGGCCCTTCTGCTTGGCACAGTAATTGTGATGTCATCGGTGGCCCTTCTGCTTGGCACAGTAATTGTGATGTCATTGGTGGCCCTTCTGCATGGCACAGTAATTGTGATGTCATGAGTGGCCCTACTGCATGGCACAGTAATTGTGATGTCATCGGTGGCCCTTCTGCATGGCACAGTAATTGTGATGTCATCGGTGGCCCTTCTGCATGGCACTGTAAATGTGATGTCATGAGTGGCCCTTCTGCATGGCACAGTAATTGTGATGTCACGAGTGGCCCTTCTTGCATGGCACAGTAATTGTGATGTCACGAGTGGCCCTTCTGAATGGCACTTTAATTGTGATGTCATCAGTGGCCCTTCTGCATGGCACAGTAATTGTGATGTCATCAGTGGACCTACTGCATGGCAGAATAATTGTGATGTCATCAGTGGCCCTTCTGCATGGCACAGTAATTGTGATGTCATCGGTGGCCCTTCTGCATGGCACAGTAATTGTGATGTCATTATTGTTCCTTCAGCATGGCACAGTAATTGTGAGGTCGTCAGCGGTCCTTCAGCATGGCACATTAATTATGATCTCATAAGTGGCCCTTCTGCATGGCACAGTAATTGTGATGTCACGAGTGGCCCTTCTGCATGGCACAGTAATTGTGATGTCACGAGTGGCCCTTCTGAATGGCACTTTAATTGTGATGTCATCAGTGGCCCTTCTGAATGGCACAGTAATTGCGATGTCATTAGTGTTCCTTCTGCATGTCACAGTAATTGTGATCTCATTAAAGTTCCTTTCAACATTACCCAGTAATTGTGATCTCATTAGTGTTCCTTCTGCATGTCACAGTAATTGTGATCTCATTAAAGTTCCTTTCAACATTATCCAGTAATTGTGATCTCATCAGTGGCCCTTCTGCATGTCACAGTAATTGTGATCTCATTAAAGTTCCTTTCAACATACCCAGTAATTGTGATCTCATCAGTGGCCCTACTGCATGGCACGATAATTGTGATGTCATCAGTGGCCCTTCTGCATGGCACAGTAATTTTGATCTCATTAAAGTTCCTTTCAACAATACACAGTAATTGTGATGTCATCAGCTGGCCTTTCTGATTTTACAGGTGATTCTCACGGCAGATGTACCAGCTTCAGAAAAAAGCGGAGGCATCATCTTTACCTCTGTCGATGCTGGGGTGACCTTCAAACAGATTCAGCTCTCCTTCCACCCAGACCAACCAATCAGCTTTCACTTTCTCAATCCCAACTACCTTGTCGTTATCAGTGTTGATGTGAGTGAGACAAAGCCAGATACATTTGCCATGGTGCTCTGTCACACATAGAGAAGCATTTAAAAAGATCTAACACAAAAGTCACTAAATCTCTACTGGAAGCACGTTTAGCACTTAGCACTTTTAATAACCCTGCTAGAAACTGCCTGGGACTCATGTTTCATGAGGTCATTTTGACTGTGTGTTTTCAATGATTATTTTCAGAGTGCTCTTTGGCTCTCTGAGAACTTTGGCAATAAATGGAATAAAATTCATGAGGGTGTCAAGTCCTTCATGTGGTAAGAGGAACCATTTTGAACCATGTAACCTATGTTTGACACCTGTCATTATTTGATATGTATAGCGCCAATGCTTTTGGATACATTTGCTTTATGTGAATAACAGGCACACTTTGTTTAGGTTTTTAGGCGATTTTGGTTAAAACTCTTGGTTAGAAGAGGGAATATAGCCATCGATGGCTTTGGGTTAGAGGAGATAACAAGAAAGTTGTTCATTGTGTTTCCTTTCTTCCTTCTTTTAGGGGTCCTGGGATCACCCTCTTCTTCAGCTACAGTCCCAAAGGGAGAGGTGAGGCCAGACTTTCCCGCACATGGACGGTGTCGACAGATGAAACGAAAGCCGTCACGCGTTCTGTGATGTTTGGCGCTGGCACCCCGATCCTCAGAGATCAGGGCTGAACGATCAGACCGAAAACCGTGGGTGTCCGGGGCTGGGGATTGGTGCTTCCGTGTCATTCCTGACCAATGTGAGTGTGCCACCTTTTCATGCAGTAGACGCTGACCGGCGAGGGAAGGTGCTCCTAAGGAGGACCGCAGACCTGGGCCAAACGTTCACAACGATAGCACAGAACATCTTCTCTTTCGGTTACATCGGTGGCTTTCTGTTTACCTCCGTCATGGAGGAAGTGGTGAGAGACACACGGGACGCTTACTAACATGTATGCACACGCACGCACACACACACACACACACACACGCACGCACGCACACACGCACGCACGCGCACACACACACACGCACATACACACACACTCACACACACACACACGCACACACAAACACACACGCACGCACGCACGCACGCACGCACGCACACATGCACACACACACACACACACACAAATACACACATACACACACACTCACACACACAGACACACACACGCACACACATACACACACTCACACACACACAAACGCGCGAACACACGCACACGCACACACACACACACACACAAACACACAGACACACACACACACAAAA
>JAOYSI010000688.1:0-17925 GCA_025775065.1 Hiodon alosoides | reverse complement strand
AAACACACACACACACACACACACACACACATATATATATATATATATATATATATATATATATATATATATAATACATGCTTTTTTTTGTGTGTTTTGTGTTTATCCTCCCGCTAGAACTTACAATGAACACAATGTTGTTATGTTATCAAAGTGCTTTTATTGGGAGAAAAAATTTATGAAACACAAGAGTCTGGGGAAACATTTGTGGCGATGTGTTGAGAGTGCAAGTGGGAACACAGCAATATTCTCAAAAACAACCTCATCATTCTTGCACTAATGCTGCTGCAGATTTCTGTTATTCATGAAAACTGCCCTGATGGTGGTGAGGTAGAGCCAGATTAACCCATTGATCTAAGCCACGCACGTGGCACAAGTGGTGCTAGACAGGATTTTTATGATGGAAGGACTGTGCAATGACAGCTCTTCTGATTCAGAGGAAAGTAATGAAGAATGAGCCTTGCAGAAAGAAGTAGTACAATACAGAAGGCTAGTAAGTAAGCCTTTGCAGTGGTGGAAGAACAATACACATCGCCTCTTCTGGCTAAACTAGCTAAATGGTTTTTTTGTCTCCCTGTTATCTCTACTCCATCTAAAAGGCTTTTTTTATCAGCTAGTGACAAGAGAACATGCCAGCCTTAGCCCTAGCCTTGTTGATATGCTGGTATTTTTTAATAGCAACATTACATAATGTGTTTGTTTTTCAGCATGTTAAAATGTTCATGTGAAAACAAATGAATATGCTAAAAAGAAGACCCACAGTACTACAGATTTTTAGTGAAAAGCGTCTTTTAACTACTTTTGGTAATAAGTTGTCTTTAATTGTCTTTAAAGGTTAAATAAATTTGGTCCACATGTGCAGCAAACAGCAAGAACTCCAAGTAGGATGAAGTAGGTTGTTGTCTGAGTGAGACTAGATATTTTAGATAGAGACAGAGTAAGACAACTAAAATACTTGAGATAATGTTACAGAATATCATCTACGATGTAGTGTGGGTACATTTTATGTATTACCAAAGAAAAATAAAAAGTAATCTAAATAATTAATCCTATTCATGTTGATTATTTATATAATCTCTTACTGTATGTAAAGTTGTCTGTGGTGGAGCTAGGCAGTTCGAAGGTGTTGGAGCAGGGTAGCGGCTCAAACTAAATAGCTTACTTAAAGCTTACAGTTTTCCACTCTTTCACAAATGCAGAGTTGCCCTCTCTTAGAGCATACTCTACCTCATATGAGAATGTTGGAATAACAAAGATCAAATCTGTGTTATCAGACAGTAACACTGCGTTGTCTGTGCTGGTTGAACTCAGATCTGGCTCAACAAATCTAAATATCTTAATGGTTGCCTGGGATGGTAGGTCCTCGATGTTAACTAAATTGCATAGGGCATTGTCAAACTCTGAGTCTTGAAACTGAAGACGAAAGTCATAGGCTAGGTTCAACTTATTTTTGATCTCAAATATGAGGCCATTTACAGTCTCAGGACGAAAGGGCAAAATAAGCCTCTCAGCATTGACATCATCAAGGATGACCCTTAGTTTCAGGACATCAGTCACTTCCATTTACACTGTGTTACAAAAACCTTTAACATAAAACAGACAGAGCTACTCCAGGTGCTGCTGCTATGTTTTTCACTAGCCGCCTAGACCACCCACACATTATCTATCTGTAGCCTCATTTACCATACAGTCATGAGTGGTAGCAATCTGCACATCTATATATATCATAATTATATTGTCCAGTCATCTTCCAATCATCATTAAGGTGATTACTAGTGTTCATAGAACGTCCAGACAGATCTTTAGCCTCCCTCAGGTCACTGGGAAAAAGGCTGGGGATGTGCTGCTCTTTTACTCAGACACTGGAATGAAATGCTTAGTTGTGAGAATTGGCTTGCTTGAAACCCTGTAGTCAAACAGTGGCATTGGGTCAGTTAGCTGACATATAGATTTCACTGTATAGCCCTTTCTTTTTTTGATCTGTTAGCTCATTCGACTGCAAATGCTCAATATACCAGGCCTCATAGTCTGTTAGTAGAAGGAAGATGTCATTTCCGATAAGTAATATGTTTCTGTTCTCTTTAAACTCAGGCAAGGCAGCATGTGCCCATCTTTCCCCTCCAGATTCTGCACCAGACTTTTCTGCTCAAACACACACTCAAATACAGCTCTAGGGCTTAGTGGCAATATCAATCAAACAATCAATTTATTTTTATAAAGCGCTTATTCACATGTTTCCATACCACAAAGACGCTTTACATACAGAAAAATACAATATTTCACAGGCCTGACCCCCCAAAAGCATGCCAGTGGCAACAATGGCAAGGAAAAACTCCCTAGGCTGGCAGGAAGAAACCTTGAGGGGAACCCGGCTTAATGGGGGAGCCCATCCTTCGCTGGCCAGCACTAGGAGCTGAATTAAATAATCTAATGTCCATCCTGTGTGCTGCCCTCCAGAAGAGGAGTTGAGGGAAAATCCAAAAAATTGTGATATCCGAGGACTGTCTGGAGTCCAGTCTAAAAGCCCACTGGTTGCTGTGGTGAAAGTGATGCAGTCCTGCAGGATGCCTCACGTGATTGCTCGAAAGAGAGAGATAGCACATTGTTAACGCTTACCTATGAAAGCAGTATGATCTCAAATTAAGTAATCTGTAAATTTAAAAGTGAAACTTTTAAAAATACTTTTTTTAAAGTGAAACAATACCAGTGGCAATGAAGATGCCACACGTGGGAGACAAGACTGATAATGGACAGGCATGGACCCTTAATGCAAGAGTGGGGAGAAAACACCTGTGAGAATACATGGCAAAACAAAGATATACACAGACAGTAGAAAACAACCACACTCGACAGTGAAATAACAGCTGACATACAAAATGTAAGTGTATGTTATATTGAGACTTTTATCTGCATTGGATGTACTAACAAATCATTTCATGTATTTTATGTTGTATAAACTTGTATTATTTATTTTCAATCAAATTCCTAGAAATTAAATTGTATAAATTGGCACAATTCATATTTTTAATTTATTTAATAAGATCATGCTTAACACAGAATAATGAGTAAGGAAATGACTAAGGAAATGACAAACATGCCATGACCCTAACATGTTTGGGTAAATGCCATGAAAATTGCAACCAAAATATGGACAAAAAGTTTAAGTGTTTAAGGCCCTAAAAACATTACATTTCCTCACAGTAGTACAATGACACTAGTCTGTGAGCGTGAACTGATTTTCAGCATTGCAATGTAGCCCAGAATGGGCAGGAGAATAAAAAAAGCATGAATTTACTCTGTCACCTTGGACACAGTAAGAACTCACCATTCTTTTTATGCTTCTAAAGGTCTACGCAATATCTCATATTATGCATATCTTTCTCTTGAGCTCTCACATCCTCATGCCTATCACTATGACAGCATCAACTCCTCTCCTTTAAGCTAAAAAGTGAATATAGTCTGTCGGTAATAATACGTGAGAATGGTCTATTAGCAAATTACATAAGAGCTTGAACGTGTGGCGATTGGTCTTCTAAACACATGAGGGAAAGCAATTATATCGTGTTAGCTCTATGCTTACTTGTATCAGAATATTCATAACATTGCATAAAAAAATTAAGAGAAAAAGCATTTTACTGCCTTTTTGCCACTAAAGCTGACTACAGTAACGATCGAGACAAACAACCTGATTGATCATGTACGGTTAAAGATCAAATAAATAAAAGTAACCATTAAACATGTAACAGTAATGGAAAAATTTTACGAATTTAAAAATATTTCAAAGAAATTTGCTACCTTTTAGATAGACGGACATAATCGGTAGCGCTAATGGTATCGATCTTCGAATAAATGGTAGACAACGTTAAAAAAAAAAAAATGTCCAATAGTATCGATTTCCCGTCTTAACGTATTCAAGATGGTCTTAATAGAGAGGGGCGGAGGGCTGCGTTGATCACAGTGTAGTAAGACTGCGCCCGAATTTTTTGCTTAATACGGATCTCAGTGAGTTTTCTCATCTCTCTAGAGAGTGTAGGTAGTGTTCGAAATGAAGGTTCTTTTTAACAGCTAAAGATAGCGTTGTGTGGAGGAGGAAAGGGGGTCTCGAGAACAGCTCTAGTTTATTTTTTTTTAGCTGGTAAGGGTGCATTGTAAGTGCCACGAAGGAAGTCGGGCAAAATAATAGATGAAAAGATCTATGGTTGGAATTCAGTTTGATCTTCTTTGGTAATGCAAAAAGAAACATGCAGGGAAGCTTCACCTTTTTCTGCATCAGTTTTCTTGGGGTGTGTTTCGCATCAAGTTTCCCAAGTAATATAAATATAGGTGAGTACCAACAAACATAATTCACAGTTACATTAGTACTTTAATTTGTTATTTTCCAACTGTAAGGAGTAAACGCGGAAAATATGGTAAGTCGTTTGAACACTTGTAGTGAGGATTTACATGTAATATGCTAATTAATTGGTTCGTTTTAATAATTTTGATTTGGTTTATCGTCTAATGGAGGATTTTTCCCTTACAGGGGGGTTTTTCCCCAGCGGCTCTCATGAATACGAGGTTTTTCGGTTTGCTCTTTTGCATCATCAGGATATCCCCAAACTGGTACCTCAGGTGGATATGGTCAATATATCGGACAGCTTCGAAATGACATACGCTTGTAAGTAGACAACACACACTCACACACACGTATATACACACAGAGATACATGTATATCACTATCAATGCAGACGTCTACTTTTGTTTTACACGAAACGTTTTTAGAATGCGGTAGCCGCGTGCGTGAGAAATGTTGAAATTTCACGTATTACGTTAAGCTGTTGCCTTTCTTCCAAGTTGTCACTGAAAAGCCTCTGTTTGAAGTACAATTTATTTTAATGCCCAGTAGCACGTATTGTTTAGTTGTATGTGTGCTGGTTCTACGTGCGTATGCATCCTGAAGCCACCTATCTTTCTTGGTGTAATCAAGCGAGATTATTTTTTTCTTTCACTGAGACACGTGTTCCTTATTAGAAAACTGTAAAAAATAAATGCGTATTTTAGCAATCCCAATTGCTTTAGCATTTAATGGATTTATTAGTGTGTTTTCCGGTCAGTGCGAAAGATTACCTTAGTTTGCCTACCAATTATACTGTACTCAATAACGGAGTTTAGTTTTGCACGACTCCATTAGTAATACGCATTCGATTTGTTTTTAGATGATTACTGAAGGTTATTCAATTCACAATTGTCGTTAGTAGTTGGACCTTTATTGACTCAATTGTTTGGTACGTACTTTCCATTATCAACGAGACACGGTTGGTTTTTATTAGTCTTTGCGAACAGCCATGAAATAAGTAATCAGAATTCATAGTTCAAAATTATGATGCCAATTCAGTCGATTGAGTCGGTCTTGTTGGAGAAATAAATGCTTCATTTGTACCCTACTATGTAAACGAATGGCACAATAAAGTACTGCAAAGTAATACGGGCGATTGACCAGGCAGTGCAGACAACTAAAACAGAAAACAAAAAAACAAAAAAATCCTTTTATAGTGTTTTACCCAAGAAGATGCCAGTTAATTCTGTCCAAACCATATCAAGTGATATCAAATCAGTAACATCATGTCAGCTTTTTTTTTTTTTTTTTTTTACACTGACCAGCTTGTCTTCCATTTAAAACAATGAATTACTTTCATGCAATGGTATCTTTTTCAGATGTCGTTGCCATACTTTTGATCAGACCCTTTTTTATAATTATTCATACGACATTTCTGGAAAGATAAGGTAGGGGGGTAGGCTTATTGAGAACACTCCACAGATATGAGATGTAACATTCACAATAACATACTTTTAGAAATATAGACACCATCAATCAATCAATTTATTTTTATAAAGCGCCTTTCAAATGTTTCCATATCACAAAGACGTTTTACATTGGAGAGCAAAACAGTATTTCCCAGGCCTGACCCCCCAAAAGCATGCCAGTGGCAACAGTGGCTAGGTAAAACTCCCTAGGCTGGCAGGAAGAAACCTTGAGAGGAACCTGGCTTAATGGGGAGCCCATCCTCCGCAGGGCGGCACAAGGAGCTGAATTAAAGAATCTAATGTCCATAATGTTTGATGCCCAAAACATTGTGATGCCCAAAACATTGTGATATCCGCAAGAGAGGGGTGGGGGCCCAGATGGCTGGAGTCCAGTCTTAAGGTCTATTGGTTGCTGTGGTGAAAGTGATGCAAGCCTGCAGGATGCCTCAAATGATAGCTTGAAAGAGAGCGACAGCACATTGTTAATGCTTACCTATGGAAGCAGTATGATCTCAAGTTAAGTGATTTGAAAATTTCAAAAGTGAAACTTTGTTAGTGGTCAAAGTTTCATATTTCTATGTCAGCATACAAAGAAGGGTGAGTGCCGGAAACGACACATGGACATGAAGGTGGTCCGAACCCATCCCGCTCCACCAAAGGCAGAACCCATCCAACTAGGGGGGAACCACCAGTGATGGTGCGAAATCGCCACAGTCCTTTCACTGTACAGTCCCTGCAAGTTAAAATAGATATTTTTAAATCTAGCTTTAAATATAGAGATTGTGTCCGATTTCCACACAAACTTTGGGAGGCTATTCCATAGGGCAGCTATAAGTAAACATATATAATCTCGTTAATTGTCCTATCCATTAACTTTATAAGGTGAATGGCAGCTATAAGAAGTATTTAGTCACCTGTCTACATAATTAAAGAATGTCCAAGGATTACAAAGAGTTTAATCCCCAACAGTGAAGGGATAGTAGTGTATGCTTCCAAGTGCTAGAATGAGTCTAATATAACCCAGTCTGACTCACAAAACCCACCAGTGTGCATTCAGGACACTTGGTGTTGTGCACACACATCATCAAAAATCTCTATTAAAGGCCTCAATTAAAATTAACTTATACAGACAATACATCAGCACATTCATCACAGCAGCTTAGAATTAGGAACAAGCATAAAATAAGCATCCTGGTTTGTCATGGGCAGTAGAAGTAATGGTGTAAAACACTTTCTTTTAATATAATCAGGCAGGGGTAAAAAAAGGGACGATCCAAATCTACGGTCAAAACACAGTAACCAAACAGGTTCTCGTACAAAAATTAGTCCAACACAAATCAGGTTCCTTTCCAAAAAATGGTTTAACATTCAAACTCCAAAAACGCTCACACACTCCTCATGTTGGACTCAAATGAACTCCAAACCACCACCAATTTTTTTCAGGTACAGGCCCTGACTAAAGAAACCAGCAGCCTTTTGTGATGTGGCAGATTGAAAGAACCTGATCTGTGATTGACCCATTTTTTTCTGAAAACCTGTTTTAGCTACTGTCCTTTAGAAACTTGTTTTGACCCTGCAGTCTCCAGCCGTATCAGCTGAGAACTTTTGGCAATCAAGCTAGCCTTAAAGTAGCCCGACACAGTTGTGCCACAAAAAAAAAAAAAACGCATTACGCTGTGTGATGACTTCACTGCCCTCTATTTTCAGTTGGAAACGGTGGGGAGAAGTGGCATGTGTATAAACTCAGTTTAGCCTTGACCAATCCTCCCTTTGGTGTATGAGGTGGACTTTTATTTGGAATTGGATATGTGATTGAATTGGTTTGGAAGTTGGACTAGGACTTTGTTTGGACTTGGACTTCTGCCTTGGATTTGTTATTGGATTGTGATTTGGCTTTACCTGTATTGTGTATTGGGTATGCTAAGATAAAGAAAATATTACTCCGGTCTTCTCTGTGAATAAAAGATCAAGCACCTTTTGGACTGCAATGTCTTTCTCTATCATCGTTTGAAAAATAGAATATATTGGGCGTTTGCGTGTTTTGTAAATATCAGTTTGGTTTGATTATTTTTTAAACCCCCCTGGTAACATTAAAGTACATGAAATGTTTTTAATAATATATTGACCCCGTTATGTGAAGATTTTATGTGTTATTTATAACATTTGTGAGTGGAGAGATAGGTATGCATGTGTTAAGATGTGTGAGGTGAAAGAAACATTGATGACATTGTTGGGATTTTCGAATTACCACAAACTAACATTTTGCATAAAAAAATAATAAAATGATGAATTTGTAAAATTTTTGCCTTCATGAACACCGTCGTATATTAAACGTGAATTTACTAAATTTTATATATTAAATGTGCTTATAGTTTATTGTTTGTTCATGTCAGATCAGTTGCAGGCTGATTGATTTGTCATGTGCTGCCATTACCAAAATATTTGTCTTGGCAAATGAATAATTTACATGTTAGTTTATTTACATGTAATACTGCTGGTTTTCTTGGTTGCTTGATAAGGATTTAGTAAGATTTTTCAGATTTTACACTTTAAGCTATCCTTAAAGTTTATGTATACTTAACAAGGAAAGTGTTTGGGGTGTTGGCAGATTGGCAGCCGTTTTGTGATTGACGCCTGGATTTAAGTGAGTGGATTCAGGTTATTTGGTAAATTTTTTGGGAGGCTATTCCACAGTTGTGGAACTCTATGCAAATGTTCTACCTCCAGATTTTGATTTGGATATTCTTGGTATGTATAGATTCCCGGCATCTTGTGAGCGAACTAATCTAGATGGGACATATGGGACTATAATATCTGTTAGATACGAGGTAGCTAGCCCATTTACAGCCTTAAAAGTTAACCAAAGTAACTTAAAATCAGCCCGCTGCCTTATTGGCAGCCAATGTAATGAAGCCAAAACTGGTGTGATGTGATCATATTTCTTACGTCTAGCAGCTGATCCTAGCAGCTGCATTCTGAACAACTTGTAATGTATTTGTGGCTGTATTTGAGCCACCTGATAATATAGCATTACAATAATCAAGTCTGGAAGTAACAAAAGCGTGGATTAATTTCTCTGCATCCTGATCACCTAAAAAACGTCTAATCTTGGCAATGTTTCTCAGGTGGTAGAATGCTATTCTAGCAATATCTTTAGTATGCCGTTCAAAAGAAAGATCTGGATCAATTGTAACTCCAAGATTTTTAACCAATACACGCTGTTCTATCAGCTTTCCATCTAGGTCCAGCACATAGTAATTGAGCCTTGTACGATGGCCTTTTTGGCCAAGGATGATCATTTCTGATTTGTCGGAATTCAACAATAGGAAATTAGAGGACATCCAATCTCTTACGTCTTTCAAGCAAAGCTCCAATCTAGCTAACGGAAAATCCTCACCCGGGCTCCCTGACAGATATAGCTGCGTGTCATCCGCATAACAATGAAAGTTGATCTTGTGCCTACGGATGATATCACCAAGGGGTACCATATACAAAGAAAATAGAAGAGGGCCCTACACCAAACCTTGTGGTACTCCATATCTAATCGGAAACAAATCAGATGAGTCTTCCCCAATTTTAAAGAACTGAAATCTATTTGTCGAATATGATCTCAACCAAGATAGAGAAATCCCTTTTATGCCTACGTGGGTGTCAAGTTTTTAAGAGGATATGGTGATCTATAGCATCAAATGCAGCACTTAAATCAAGCAGTACTAGAACAGACACCAAGTTATTATCAGATGCCATTGGAATATTATTTACAACCCTAACGAGTGCCGTCTCAGTACTATGCTCTATTCGAAAACCTGGCTGAAATGTTTCTAGCATATTATTAGAGTTTAGAAATTCCAATGTAGTAACTGCTGGGCTACTACTTTCTCCAATATTTTAGACAAAAATGGCAAAATAGATACTGGCCTGAAGTTCTTAAGAACATATGGATCTAAATTTTGGTTTCTTTAAAGTTGGTTTAATTACTGCTACTTTGAGAGACTCAGGGACACATTCTGATACTAAAGACGCGTCAACAGTGTTTTAACATTGGTTTAGACGTTACTGAGAGAATATCTTTCACCAACTTCGTTGGTATTGGGTCAAGGAAACGTTGATCATTTTGATGAAGAGATAAGTTGTTCAATTTCACTAAGCTCAACAGTAGAAAAGCTATCAAAACAAGTTCTGGAATTACTTCAGAGCAAAATTCTGAAGATGAGATCGCCCTTATCTCAATTCTAATTTCTTCAATCTTCTCACTGAAGTCCTTGCTGCTATAATACAGACTCTTGAGTTTTGGTTATTTTGGCTACTGTATCAAAAATAAATCTTATTCTTTTTTTTGTTCTTCTCAATTAGTTTGGAGAAGTATGCAGAGCTAGGAGCTACCAATGCACATTTATAATTACGAACACGGTCTTTCCTTGCAGTAAGGAAAACCTTTAGTTTGGATGTGTGCCACTTGCGCTCCAGCTTACGGCATTCCTGCTTGAATTTCGGCATATAATCAGTGTACCGCGGGGAGAATATATTATGCTTTATTTTTTTCATTCTCAGAGGAGCTACCAGAATTAGAGTTCCACTCAATGCCTTGTTATAGATATCTAGCATTTCATCCACTGAGTTAATACTATTGAATATTCTTTCCTCAGGTAAAACATTTGGCAGCTCTTCGATAAACTTTATCATCTTACTTGGATTAATTGAACGACTCATAAGCTGTTTTTGCTCTGGGACCTTGGAATTCGTCAACTGAATTACTAATCTAATAAGAAAGTGATCAGCAAGTACCGGGTTGTATGGAAAAACAGATACATTTTCAGTATCAACACAAAGACTAATAACCAGATCTAATGTATGGCTGAGACAATGCGTGGGTTCTGCCACATGTTGGACAAACCCAAACGTATCCAATATAGAAACAAAGGATTTTTTAAATGAATCCTCATCACTATCGGTATGAATATTAAAGTCTCCAACAATCAATACTTTGTCTGCAGTAACTGCTAGGATTGATAAAAAGTCACCAAACTCACGTAAAAATTCTGTATACGGACCTCTCGGCCTATAGACATTAGCTAATAAAAAGCTTGGTTGTTTGAGAGAGCCATTATTACCATTATTTGACCAGTTCCTCTGTAAGACAAGTACTTCAAATGAGGAATTGCTGCCAAAACTATTAGCTGCCAAACAAAGCTCGCTACGAAAAATTGTGGCAACACCACCCCCACCACCACCACAACCAGACTCATGAGGTTTTTGGCTGCTGGAGAAAACATCTGGAGTGGCCTGATTAAGGCCTATGTATTCCTCCGGTTTAAGCCAGGTTTCAGACAGATTTAAGATATCAACATAATTGTCCATTATTACTTCACTCACGAGCCCTTTGAGTTTTAACGTCTAATTAATTCTTAATTTGGTTTCAGATTGTTTATTGTTAAGAGATACAGCTGTGAATGTAGACAAGATTTTTATAACAAAATTTCTGTCTATTAATGACTGTTTTAACATGGCAGGGAAAAGACACAGTCTCAGTATTGTTTCTAATCTCAGTCTCTTTCCTAATCACGGATTCGGAGAAGCAGTCAGGCATCAGTGTAAGACCAAATGCCTGTTTCCTGGCTGGTGCCAATAGCTGTCAACTAGAGCTATTATTTAGGCAACGTTTTTCGATAATAGAAAAGAACCTCTCCAGCTCGGGTGGAGTCCGAGTCTCTTCACAACGGCAGGCTTTCCCCACATAGAATTCTAATTATCTATAAAAGCTACATGGTTTGATGCACACCAGTCAGTCAGCCAGCGATTTAGTGACGAGAGTCTGAGTGGGAGTGGGGCCAGAGTAAATTACAGTCTGACTCAGACATTTTGCTGTCTTTCATACCGCTATAATTTTATGTTTCAAGTCTCAGTCGGATGTCATTAACGCCGGCATGTATAACGACTTTAGAAAATGTATGTTTAGCTTTTGCCAGTGTTTTTAAATTTGATTCGATATCAGACACACTGGCACCTGGATGACAACTTACTATGTTTAGTGGTGACTCTATACGCACGTTTCTAACAACGGAGTCGCCAATCACAAGCGCTTTTTCAGTAGTCATGTTACTGAGTGGGGAGAATTTATTAGATAACCAAATTGGTTGCTGGTGTTGCATCGTGGAATTTCTGGAACTATGCTTCCTCCGTACAGTAATGAAATCTGGCTGCTTAGATTGACCTGTAACCCTAGGAGATAACCTTTTTGATCCCCTATCTGATGCACCCGGGGCAGAAACAAACGAGTCTATAAAATTCTTATCTCCTCTAATCTGGTGAAGCCTCCTGATGCGCACCTCTAACTCAGCTATCTTCTCCGCCAATTCCATGTTATCATTTCTTACAAAGTTATCGGAACCGCTAATATTGATGGAGCAAACTAAAAACATGTCGCACTGTGTGCACAGCAGATTCAGATCTAAAGCCATACTCACGTTTTGAGGACAGTGGTTTCGTCGACTGGTCCGGCGATACAATCTGCGCACACTCGATTCAATCAGTAGTAACTTTTACCTTTAAAATTTCAGAACCCTGTCAAGATGCTACAGAAAGATTTGGCACTGGCTAAGAAAATTGCCTTACTCGACCAAATAAAAAGCCAGCCATCTAAGTCCAGTCATTGCCAACTGGTAGAGATCACTGGAGTGCTGAAATTTACAATCACACGCATGATACAGCAGCAAGAGAAACTGAGAGAGGAATGGGCATTACGTGAAGGACAACAGGAAACATCCAAAAAACTAGCATTCAGATAAAGCATATAAACTGGTTTGAACAGACTGGAAAAAATATTTACATGCCCTGATATCTGATTGATAGTAATCCTGAGAGTGTCTGGTGTCGCAGCGGTAAAAATTAAAATAATTAGCATAATTAAATATCAGTACTGTCCTCAGTATCCCATTGATAGAGTAATTTGTACTTCGCTTTTTTTCCCACATGCCCAAATACCACCCAAATAGCATCTAGTTTTATTTGGTTTTGCGCAATTTCTAATACCCTTATCACCCTGTAGTGTCATGTTGATTTACCATTTTATTTTACAATTTGTTTCCAGAATTAATTTACAATATTACAGTATTTTTGTTGCTCAGTAAACAGTAGTTTGTGTTTTTTTTTTTTATACATTTTTAAAATAAAGTATAGGTGTACCTTTTTACTTACTTCGCATAATTTGGGCAGCTGCTTAATTGGGCCAAATTGCTCTGGTCCCGATGTGTCCCAGTTAACCAGAATCCACTGTATTTATAATTATTTTCCTATTCTACTCTGCAGTTTTATTTACTTTATACCAGCATCGGTTTCTCAGACTACAAGGGAAGCTGAGCTTCCATTAAAAATTGTGAAAAAACATATTTATGAATATTACATATCTTATATTCACACGTCTTTAGAAATGTAGTTTTTAGAAATATGTACTGTATTGTGCGGTAATGTTTGTTAATGTTTGCAACACTTATCTACTGATGACTACATAAAACTGCTGAGCTTCACGTTAAGAATGTTAATTAATTAATTAAAAATTAAGAAACACAAGTCAAACGACATTTCAAGGGCAGGCAGAGGTCAGTAACATACAAGGTACAAAATGCCAGGCAGGTTCAGGGTCTTGGCAGGCAGAATGGTAAAAACCAGGAAAACTAGAAAAACGGGCTAGAGGAAAATGAGAGTACGGGACGACCACTGGTAGGCTTGACGAGACAAGGCGAACTGGCAACAGACAAACAAAGAACAAAGGTACGAATATACTGGACCAAACCAAAGGTAAATGGGGGACAGGTGCAAACCATAAACAGACAAGGGGCTAATTAACACCAATTAAAATGCACAAAAGGATCAAACACTGAGACTGAAGGTGAAAACAGATCAGGGTGTGACAGAGTAACCATAATCATATTTTTCTTGTATGAGCACTACTTATTTTTAAGTACTTGCATTACTAAAGGGTTGACAAATCAGTAGCCCGGACACCTTGGACTGATACTTATCTTGCAACAGTTAAATTTACTTATCACTAATATTTATTTAGCTACATCAGCAAGTAAGCACTGCAGCCAACTTACTGAGTGAATGTGAATAATTCACGATTAAAGCAAGAAGTTAAGCACCTTAACACTAATTGAGATAGAAATTTCAATTCAACGAAAAAAAAGAAACTAAATGCAAAGAAAAAATCCCCCTTCAAGCATTCTCCCCAGACCTCCCCTAGAATTATTCCATCGTGGTTCCCTTATTTTTATGGTTACCAGTCGTCACTATCTATGAATGTACAGTGCCTTGCAAAAGTATTCAGACCTCTAAGTAATTATCTTATTACACTGAAACTCCAAATCAATTATTGAAAAGTGAGATTGGTTTTATGTTGGGAAATACATTTTTTTTGCTTTTATAAGTAATAAAACTGTGCTGTGGAAGTTCCCAGTTTACACAGATAAAAGTAATTGGCCTAATGAGGACACATTTACCTTACCCTTGGCCTCCACCTATGAACCATTGAAGTTGCTAGAACATTTTCCAGATAAAACCCCACTGCGGAAAGATCATTGGTCAGACTGTGGCCATAGGCCTATGGCCAGTGTTTGGATATCCCAGTGAGCACCGTTTGATTAGTAATCAGGAAGTGGATGCTGCATCAAACCACCCAGGCACTGCCAAGCACAGGCTATTCCTTCAAAATGCTCCAACAAGTAAACTTGTGAGAGAAGCCATAGAGAGGCTAAAGGATTGGGAGTGAAGCAATGATGAATCAGTCAACCAAATCAAGAACTTTGCATAACTCTGGGTGGGAAGAAACAAGCCATTACTAAAAACGTACCATCTGACAGAACATCTGGAGTACCCCCTGAAAGCATGGCAGTGACACAGCTGTGGGAAAAGGTTTTGTGGTCAGATGAGACTGTGGCACGCAGCTGGCAGCCATGCCCTCCCAAGCAGGACAATGGACTGGCAGCAATGACGAGTAGGAGGGCCACGCCCTCTAATTGAACCTTGTTGTGTTCCTGAGTGTGATTCCACTAATGGTAATCGCACTCAGGTGCCAACAATCCCAGGCCCTTTAAAGGGAAGAGAGGACTGGATGGTTGGACTATTGTGGTGCGGTAGGCTTTAAACGGTTGTATTAGTTGTCCCCGAGAGGGAGGTTTGTTCTGAATTGTTTTCTTCGTTTGGTAGTTCTATTTTCGATGATCTGAATATTCACGTTTGTTAGAATATTTAAGTTTGTTTGAGAATTATGGACAATAAAAGGCTTGAACCTTCCCCCAATGCCTTGTTTTCCAGCCACTCTTGGGCTGAGCACACCCTCGCGTGCTACAGAGACCAAGTTATCACTTTGAGTTTTGGCCCATGTGTGGCCCAACCTAACACTGCCCATGCATCAAAACACACCAACCATTCAGTGAATATGGTGGTGACAGCATCATGTTGTGGGGATGGTTCTTCTCAGCAGTGAGAGAGCCTGCTACAGTTTGCTGAAGTTTGGAAGGAAATTCACCTTTCATCAGGACCATGATCCTAAACGCAATATTGGTGTGGTTTAAGAACAACAAAGGGAATGTCCTACAGTGGCCCAGTCAAACTCCTGATCTCAATCCCATTCAGAATCTGTGGCACAATATAAAAGTTGCGGTCCAAAATACATACTTATTTTTGCAGCGCTACAAAGGTATTATTGCAGCAAAAGATGACCAAATATTAATATGTAGGGGTGAATACTTATGCAATAGTTTTAAATTTCAGTGTTATTTATTCATTTATCAAACAGAGCAAAATGTAATTGCACCATTTGGAGATTAATAGGAGGTCAGGGGTGTGAATAGGAGGTCAGAGGCCTTTTGCAAGGCACTGTATGTATGTCTGTATGATATTGGGTAAGATGCTGTTTTAAATAAATTAAGATAACATAAATCTTCTAAACACTATTACAACAACAGTTTACTACAACCTTATTGGCACGCTGTAAAAATTCTAAAAATTAATTCTATCTCAGAGATTATCTCAGCGGTTCTATATACAGGGGCTTCGGCTGTGAAAAATAAGTCTCACACCCACATCCACACTCATACATCAGGGCTCAGAGGATTTGCATTTTTAAACAAGCTTTTCCCTGAATTATTTTACCAGGACTACAGGAAGACTTCTTTGTGTCAAGATGAAGTACATCTAACTAAGGCATCACAGCATTGTTACATAATATACAAAATATGCCTCATCAGTCATATGTGATTTCTCCTGTTTGCATGATTCAGTGGCTCTCTGGTGTTGGTGTCATTATACCCAGTTAAGATTCACTGCTTCTTCAAACAGAAACTAAAAAATTCTTGATAAATGATTTAGTATGCGGTTCATAACTATACTGGGATGAATTTTTGCTTTGGATTTATTAATATCATAATTTTTTTCTGGGGAAAGCAAGGGGGTCTGCTAAAATCCATTTAAGCAGGAGAATAATTTAGCTGGAGTAAGGGCAGCTTTCTTCCAGGGAAAATAGTGTTTAAAAAGACAGGAAATTCTGTTCTATTGACTGAAAAAAAAAGCTTAAATGGGATTTAACTGGGAATTATTTGTGAGGAGAGGAGGTATAGAGAAATTTGGTATTTGGTATTGCTGGTATATCACTCTGCTTTGCTTACAGACACATTCTTATACTGACAACCAAATTTATTTTGTAGCTGAATTAAATATTGGTTTCTGGAAAATGCAAAAAATAAGCATATCAAAAGAATTTATTATTCTCATTATATATCTATCATCCCGAGATTAACTAAGTAATGATAATTACATCTAGCGGTAAAGCAAGACTCATTCGTATATTAGCATGCTAAATATATTTATTTTATTTAAATGAAATGAATACGATAACTTTAAAATATAGTCAACAAAAATACAGAAGTTAAGTTGTATAGGTTCTTTGGTACAGAAAGCCAAGAAATACATCAAGACTCCCAAACAAAAATGTTGAATGAGGACAGAAGGAGTAAGAGGTGAGAGTAGTATGATTAGTCATGTTGCAGAGTGTTGGATCAACTGCAGAGGTCTGATAGCACATACAGAGAGGCCTGCCAGCAAAGAGTTCAGTCCAAGCGGAGTCTGGTTCTGTGACTGACCTGTAGCTGTACCTGAGCAGACAATGAGAAAAGGCAAGGATTTAAAAAAAATTTTTTACTAGGATTAATAGGCAGGCGCAGAACAGGGTGGTGGTGAGTTTGGAGTAGTAAATGTGTTGTCCAACATCATTTTGGTGTCTTTATAGTATGAGAATTGAGCCAATGAAAATATCGACATGACAGTGATGCAGAAGCTGAAGCTTGAAAAGTGCCTTATGGGACCACTAGAATATTTTGAAGTGGGCTTCAGTACCTTTTCAGGACACTCAGACATCTACATTTTAGTGTATGCCAACCCTTTTAACAGTGTTTGCACTAGTGACACAGTAAAATGCCACAACATTTTTTACATCAGCTTGACCATCCTCACCAGAGTCAGTGCTTAGCGCCTGTGCTGGGGCATAGTGTTATGATCACTGAAAAAGTGCCCTTTGTCTTTTAACTTATAAAGCACAGTAATTTTAAATAGCACCTAACTAACTACCATGCATGCTACCTAATATTAGCTGATGTTTTAAAGACTTTTGAAATATCCTACAAAATAGCATTGTAACCATCTACAATAAAACGGCAAACATAAAACAAAAAATTCAATAAACAAGCCGATATAGAAATAAATTATTTTGCATAATCCATCCCAGTAATTCAAAATTGAATTACCAATTGTGTAGGCAAAATTCAGTTTTTGCATTAAAAAATAAATAATTGGACATATGCTGACCATCATTCTTGGAGGGAACGCTCTATTATCAAATTTCTGCATAAATATTTCTCCATGGTTTCATGCATATAGTGGTGTTTATGGTGTTAATTATGCACCTACAGTGGGGAGAAAAAGTATTTGATACACTGCCGAGTTTGCAGGTTTTCCCACTTACAAAGCATGTAGAGGTCTGTAATTTTTATCATACGTACACTGTCACCGTCTTTCAACTGTGAAAGACGGAATCTAAAACAAAAATCCAGAAAATCACATTGTATGATTTTTAAATAATTAATTTGCAT